>SZWC01007705.1:89972-118323 GCA_023375785.1 Penium margaritaceum | reverse complement strand
CCCCCCCTCTCCCGACTCGCCTCACCGACTGCCTAACCATGCGAGCCTGTCGTTGTTAAACATAGGTCCGCATGCTTGTGTGCTTGTGGTCATGAGCGTGTATGTGTGAGTGGATGTGTGCACGTGTTTGGGCATGTATGTAGGCATGCATGTGGTCGTCCATGTGCGCTTGTCCATGGGCACCACCTGCGTGCGAGTACGAGTGTGAGTGCACATGTGCACATGTGCATGTGTGCATGTGCCAGCTGTCGGTTCGCTTGCTGCTTCATGTGGTCATCAGACAAGTGGACTTCCACTTGGCCACGTGGACTGCGCGCATGCATGCACGCACGCATGCACGCACGCATGCACGCATGCATGCATGCACGCATGCATGCGTGCATGTTTGGTGGCCAAGTGGCACTGCGCTAGCTTCTTCAACTGCACGGCGTTGTGTGCTGTGTTATACAGGCCAGCTGGACTAGCATGCAGATGAGGTCAGAGTGGCATGGGCTGCATGAGGTCTCAGAGCAAGATGCCGTGAGTAGTCCATGGCGGCGTCTGTGCGCGCCACCGCAATGTTGGCGGGCCACTGGCTGTGGCTGTGCAGAACCTGCATTTCATGGCGTTGCATCGCGCCGCACCGTCTGCTATTGCATCGCGTCTAATAGTATGGCCTGGGCATGCAACATGCCACCTGCAACATGCCACATGCAACGTGCCACATACAACATGCCACATGCAACATGCCGCACTTGCAGACACAAGACGAGGTGCGTGAAGTGATGGAGCGCAGCGCAGCATCTATCTGGCGATCTGTGGCACAGACAGGTGCGGCATGGGGATGCGAATGTTGCATAGGCAGGTGCAGGATGGGAATGTGAATGTTTGCATAGGCAGGTGCATGATTGCGCGCGTGGGACAGAAAGGCAGACAGTCAGACAGAGAGATAGACAGACAGACAGACAGAAACGTGTGTGATGGTGATGTGGTGTTGTCTGCACTATCGTTGCAATCATGCACGTGCTCTGCGGTACCAACATCCGCAGCTTTGCGTGCATATGTACGGACATGTGAGTTGTAGGACCACAGCACACCACACGTACGCACGTGCGTGTGGGTTTCGCAAACACACACAGCCCACAGTACTTGCGGACAATGCGCATGAGCTCCAGTCTGGGTCAGTGGCGCAAAAGGGCTAGTCGTCTCCACACAATGTCTTTTAACTCACGCTTCTTGCAAACCTGATGGAGGTTGTCAATTTTTGTATGCCATCTTGCTGAGGTTTAATCTTGCATGATGTGTGCGTTTGGCTTTCTGTTTGTGTGCTTGGTTTGTCTGTTTGTTTTGAATGAAAGAAAGCTGTGTTAGAAAAAGGGAGCATGCAACGCCGCCACGGACCGGCACAACCACGTGGTGTCTGTTTGTTTCTTTGTTTGTTTTACTTTGTTTGTTGTTCGTTCGTTCGTTCGTGCGATGGTTTGTCCACTTGTTCCCTCATTCCTTTGTTCGTTCGTCCGCCCGTCCGTCCGTCCGTCCGTCCATCCGCCCATCTGTCCGACCGTCAGTCCGTCCGTACGTCCGCCCGTCCGCCCGTCCGTCTGTCCATCCGTCCGTCCGTCCGTCCGTCCGTCCGTCCGTCCGTCCGTCCGTCCGTCCGTCCATCCGTCCATCTGTCCGACCGTCAGTCCGTCCGTACGTCCGCCCGTCCGCCCGTCCGTCTGTCATTCCGTCCGTCCGTCCGTCCGTCCGTCCATCCGTCTGTCCGTCCGTCCGTCCGTCCATCAGTCCGTCCGTCCGTCCGTCCGTCCATCCGTCCGTCCGTCCGTCCGTCCGTCCGTCCGTCCTTCTGTCGTCCGTCCGTCTGTCCGTCCGTCCGTCCGTCCGTCCGTCCGTCCGTCCGTCCGTCTGTCTGCCGTCCGTCCGTCCGTCCGTCCTGCCGTCCGTCCGTCCGTCCGTCCGTCCGTCCGTTCGTTTGTTCGATCGTTTGTTTGTTCGTTTGTTCGTTCGTTTGTTTGTTTGTTTGTTCGTTCGTTTGTTCGTTTGTTCGTTCGTTCGTTTGTTTGTTCGTTTGTTCGTTTNCCGTCCGTCCGTCCATCCGTCTGTCCGTCCGTCCGTCCGTCCATCAGTCCGTCCGTCCGTCCGTCCGTCCATCCGTCTGTCCGTCCGTCCGTCCGTCCATCAGTCCGTCCGTCCGTCCGTCCGTCCATCCGTCCGTCCGTCCGTCCGTCCGTCCGTCCGTCCGTTCGTTTGTTCGATCGTTTGTTTGTTCGTTTGTTCGTTCGTTTGTTTGTTTGTTTGTTCGTTCGTTTGTTCGTTTGTTCGTTCGTTCGTTTGTTTGTTCGTTTGTTCGTTTGTTTGTTTGTTCGTTCGTTCGTTCGTTTGCTCGCTTTCTTGTTTGTTTTTTTGTTCGTTCGTGCGTTTGTTTGTCTGGTTGTTTCTTCGTCTCTCTTTTTTCTTTTTCTTTTTTTTGTCAGTTTGTTTGTTTGCTTGCTTGTTTGCTTTTTTGTTTCGCTTGATTGTGTGTTTGGTGTATCTGTCTGCTGGTTCCTTTTTCTGAGCAGTGCCCGGTCTACCGCATGCGCCACCACGGTAACCCACAGACACGAGGAATGGCCTCAAACACAAACACATCTGCCCACTTCAAATGATGACAGCACTGACAGCAGCGCCAGCAGCAGCGCCACCTGCGACAGCAGCAGCAACCAGCGACTTGCCCAGTGCCTTGCCTGGACGCATGACGCATGCAGCATGCCGCATGATCCACATTCTGAGCATGACAGATGATCAGCTGTGGCTTTCAAGAGGCTATGGCATGCAGCCTGCCATGGCATGCCGGCTGCTATGGCTTGCGGCCATGCGGATGGTTGTACCGTGCCATGTCATGCCAGCATGCTACATCATGGCCGCCCACAACTACACACAAATGGCAGCAGCACGGCGACGGTCGAAGGGAAGCTGGCCGTGCTGCCATGTTTGACCATGTTTGAGTCAGTCTTTATTTGACCCAGCGGTGTTGCCTGGCGCAGTGCCCCGCACGGCCGCAAGAGGTGTGTGCGAGCCGACCATAGGGCACACGCACACACGGCACACCGTCTGCGGCATGCAACACACAGAGGGCCTGAAGTGCCGAATGTGTTGCACGGTCGCGGGTGGTGACCAGTTTGAAGTCTATCACGTTTATCTATTGCACTGTGTGCATTACAGATCGACGCACATGGTGCGATGGTGGTGAGAGATGGACGTTTTGTTTCACAACTCAACACACTCTAGGAAAGGGCCGGAAATCTGTCCATATTTGGGGACACGGGTGCTGCACTGGATCCGTCTTGCAAAGAAAATGGCTAGCATTGGATGTCCTTGAAATTTTATCACACGACCATTTTCTTTTTGTGCCTTTCCTCACCCTTCCTGCACCCTTCACAGCCAATGAGAGGGATTGCAACAAGTCAACTTTTGAGAGTGTGCATCCTTTGTCATTTGCCATGACTAGCACAATGTTCTGGGTTTGCCATTGGCAGACTTTTGGAGGCTTAGAAGGCAGCCATTGACAGCTTGTGGTCATGTTATCATGTGCAAGGTAGTGAAATCCGGTTGAACTTCACATATGACCCACTTGTATCCAATATAAATCTGATTTAGTATGGTGAAAATCAGATTTGAGTGTGACCTGATCGGATTGGATTGGGTTCGACTTCCCTGTCGGGGTAGTAGAGTCAAGCCTAGGTGTGCGTAGAAGGGCTAACAAGCACACATGGACATGCAGGAGCTCTCACATCAGATATTGGAGAGGAACATTCAACAGTTTGCAGAATGAACATTGTGTTGGTGTGGGGTGTGAAACCATCCAAGTGACCTCTTGACTTCAGGGAGACACACTATCATGTAGGAACCTGACAAATGTCCGAACACGCATGGAGTTGAAGACGTTGCTTTGGTGCACTCAAGAGCTCGAGAACTTGTTTAAGTTGGTGGTCGAGAGACTCTGGCAAATAAACCACATGAGGATCTCATTGTGCTAGACGTGTCAGTCGGAAATATCAAGGGGATGCAGGCCCATGCAAAAACGAACATGAGCTATGTGTGTGAGTGCAACGCAAAACGGCAAAAAATGGTGAAGTATGGAACGCACAACATGAAAGAACTGTTGTGCTGTGAGTTGTTACCATATGTTTGTACAGCTTACTGTGACCACTCGGTTGTGTCCATGCTCGTGCAGATCCCTGATGCGGGCCCAACTGACGCCGGAGCACAGACAGGTGGTGGCTCCATCCACCAGCAGCTACCAGACGGCTGCCACAACGTCCCGGGTGCTTTGTAGTTTTTCTGCAGACGCTAGAGTTTTCTCGGTGGACTGGCTCTCGAGCCCGATTTGCATGTTTTGCACTGTCTGTCCACCGATCGATGTTGGACTTGTGTGTGTGACCAGACGTAGCGTCCGGCTCAAGATTCTGCATCTCTAGGTTCAGACGGTGTTGCGTATGGATGCTTGTGCGCGAGTTCGGCCAAAACAGTGGTTTTGAGCCGGTTTTAGGACAAACTGACACTCCTGCGTGTGTTACCTGCGGTGTGCCGCGGAAGGTTTTATGCATGTGCTTGTCAGTTGTCATTTCTCTCTGCAATTACTAAGCTATTGGAGCTTATGAGACTTTGCGCGTCTTCCTAGCCTTATCCTTGCTGTTTCTTGCATGTGCTTGCTTGTTAGTGCGCCAGCTGATTGGAAAGTGTCCCCACGTCAGCAACAACAAGGTTAGGAAGCTTCCTAGCAACTTCTCATAACATCAAAGCAACGAGACCCCTCTCGTTGAGCTGCGTTGCAGAGACTGGCAGCAGCATTGAGAGTCACCGCCGCCGCCACATCCTAGGACTCGTCGCAGCCGACGTTAGCAGCAGCGACGTCACCACGCAATCGCCACTACCGTAGCAAGAGGAGTTGCGGCAGTGACGAGCTTTAGCAACCAAGCCGGTCAGGAGCAGCAGCACCGGGTGGAAGCAACAGCTGTGTCTGGCGGCCAGCCTGTACAAAAGAAAAGGGAGTAGCAGCTCGCAGCAGCAGCTTGCGGTGGTGGCTGCATGCTGTGTCGGCTGCGAGCAGTGGCAGCGCGCAGTGGCCGCAGCAGCTTGCAGCAGCGAGCAGCAACAGCAGCACAGTAGCAGCATTGCAGCTGCTGCAGCGAGAGCAGCAACAGCGACAGTAGCAGCACAACAGCACCGGCAGCGGCTACAGCAGAGCAGCAGCAGTTGCGATGGACGTAGCAGCAGCAGACCCGTCGCATCAGCAACGGTGGGCTTGCGCGGCACTGCTATTGCACATCAGTGTCGCACGGTGTTGCACAATGCTCAGTAGAGATTGCGCAGCACTGCGTAGACCTGCGTGGCGCTGCGCAGGCTTAAGCAACCCCTGCGCAACCGCGTGCAGGGGACAACGAGGTCACCCCCACCGGTCACGCACAGTTTGCGTGACCTCCAAAGAAAATCGCTAGCAAAAAAAAGCCAGTGTTAACACGCTAGCGGTTTTTTCGCTAGCGTAAAAAATGCTGACATCATCATTGGCTATGCTGACGTCACCAATATCGTGGTCAAAATGTCACCTTTTTTTAATGTTTCAACTCTTCGAGAAACGTTGTCAGTTTCTTGCTCTGAGCATTTTTGCCGTTCAGCCCCATACTGAGCATTGTGATGGCGCCGGTCCGTGACAAAGGCAAAGGGCTAGTTGACACCTCCTCTTCCTCCTCTTCATGCGCTATGAGTCCGCGGTCACTGTCCCTCGCGATCGACGACCTTCGTCGGTCGCAGGACGAGATGCGTCGGCAGCAGCAGCGGCAGTCCGACGCGTTGCAAGAGATCACGGAGTTACTACGGGGCGTTCGGGGGCTTCACAGCAGCCACGTGGAGGATCTACTAGAGCTGTACCATCTGCTCAGCAGTCTATACCCTACACAGCGCCGCGACCTCAACACCACTCATCACAGGTGGACACCTGGGATGAGGAGGAGATAGAGGATGACTCACGCGAGCACGAGCTTCGTGTGCTTGAGGAGCGCATCCGTGAGTTACGAATGGGGTCGCAGCCTCACTCCGCCACCTTCTTGCCGTCATGATCTGCCACGCCGTTTGGCAGCGTTCATTTTTTGTGGCGTTTCCCTGACTGGTGGGCTCCCCATACCCCGTCCATCGTCTCCAGAGCCTGAGATCGCCCTCCCCACGGAGCGACGACCGCAGGACTTTGAGACACCTCCATCCCGTTACGATAGCGACGAGGGCTTTGATTCCTGGAAGACCTTATTGAAGGTGTGGGCCGATTCTGAGGGTGTCTGGCCCTACTACCACAGCCAGTACGAGACCCGCGACGCTCACCAGGTCCAGACAGCAGCGAGAGTGATGCGCGGTCTCCTATACGCCATGCCGCGAGAGACTGTGGTCGACTTCCAACCCTTCCTCGGTGAGACCGGGACCGGGACTGGAGCAAATCCGCGTCAGGGCTGGGAGCTGGCCCTGATACTTCTTGCTGCAGAGATCCATGCCACGAGGGCTGTCTGACTACGTGAGTTTCATTCCCTCCGTCAGGGTTCCATAGAGCTTGCAGCTGACTACTGGAGGCGCGCGATGTGCCTTTACACGCGCCTTGAGACTGGTGGCGGGACGCGTGTGGGCACTCGACACCATCATGATGAGGACACATTTGGACCACGCGAAGCTCTTTACGGGCTTCAACCGTGTGGCTCTCTCTGAGTTGTCGGAGTCACTACAGCTGCTTCGTGGGGTCCATCGCTACTTCATCTAGGCCACATCGGCTCATGAGGCTACCATCGCCCATCAACAGAGTCCACTTGTTGCAGCAGTGACTGCGACCCCTCCTACGCCTCTATCCCAGCTCACCAGTCTCGCCTCCACCTCTTCCTCCTCCTCCTCCTCTACGTCAAGTGGCCACACTCAGGGTGTTGCAACGGCCACAGAGGGGAAGAAGGGGAAGAAGTAACGTGGGAAGGGACAGCAACAGCAGTAGCAGCAGCATTAACATCAGCCGGCGAGTAGTGGCAGTGGATTTTCTGTCCACTGCTACAACTGTGGAGGCGCTCACCGCTACACGGAGTTTGAGCAGCCCCTTGACTGGACTCGGATCATGCGCGACCTTCAGGTGGCGTAGACGCAGCGGATTTCCTTGAGTGACACACGGACCGGGCACGCAGCGACCATGACTGCAGCAGAGGCATCCATTTCACCAGGCGGCAACGGTGATGTGGACCCTCGGGATCGCACGATCGCAGAGCTTTGTCAGCTGCTGGCGCTTCGTACTCAGGGAGGTGCGAGTGCGTTGTCACAGCCGAGTGGTCCCGAGACAGCTTGTCTTACTGCGTCTGTTGCCCGTGATGATGCTTGTAGTGGGGCTCAGTTTGCTTGCGATGAGGATGGACCTGACAGTTGCGACTGGCTTGAAGAGTCACATATCCGTGCTGTTCGTCGTTTCTTGAGTCTTCTACTGAGCATCCAGCAGAGGCAGAGTGTTCTGTGGCATGTTGTTTAGTGTCGAAGACTGGTCGTGAGCCGAGTGGCACCTGGATTATTGACTATGGTGCCACCCATCACATGACCTGTCGTTGTAGTGACTTTGTTGTGCTCAGTCCCGTTGCGTTTGTTCGGTCCGTTCATACAGGGTCTGGTCAGTTGTTGCCTGTGAAGGGAGTTGGGGTTGTGCGATTTGATGGTCCGTCTAACCCCTTGTACATTTCTGATGTGCTCTTTGTCCCTGCTCTTGAGCTCAGCCTGCTCTCGATTCGTGCATGCATCAGGATGGATCTCACTCTTGAGCACTCTGCTGACTCTGCCACAGTGACTGCTCTTGACACACGCACCATCGTGCTTTGTGCCTCTGTTGTTGATGACCTGTATCGTATGTCTCGTTGCATTCCCTCTGTTTTTTCTCCCCCTCTCTCTTCTGCGTATGTGTTTGTCACTGGTGTTCTCTCCCCTGAGCACCAGCGCTTGTTACCTCGTCGCCTCCGCCATGTGAGCTCGGACACTGTGTCTAAGCTCATTCGCACTTAGCCAGCCCTCAGTCTTGACGTAGCTTCTTTTGAGAAGCCGTCCAAGACCGTCTTTTTTGCACCCAGGGTAAGATGCATCGCTGCTCCTACCCTGACTCCACCTCCTGAGCACTGCGCCCACTTGAGTTGGTCCACTTGGACCTTCTCCGTCCTCTCCCAGTCGAGTCCCTCTCTGATCGGGGTCGATATGTTCTCACCTCGACCGATGACTTCACCCGGATGCGGTGGGTCTACAGCCTCCACCACAAGGGCGATGCCACGCTGGCGGTCCGCCTCTGGCTTGTGATGACTGAGTATTAGTCTTGTCACACCCTGCACACGTTCTACTCGGATCGTGGTGGCGAGTTCTTAGGCGAGATGGATGCCTACTTTACCGAGCACGGTACCTTTCACCAGCTTTCCGCCCCTGCTACACCACAGGAGAACGGTGTGTCCGAGCATTAGAACTGCACCATGGAGGATGCAGTTCGCGCTATGCGGTCTGAGTGTGGTCTTCCGGAGTCCTTTGCCTTTGAGGGCTTCTCCTGGATGACGTGGGTCTGGAACCGCTTGCCGCATGGCCCACTTCCAGACCATGTCACGCCGTACCACTTGTGGTTCGGCCATCGTGCAGATCTCCGTCTCGCCTGTGTTTGGGGGTCCCTTGCCTGTGTGTGGTACACCGAGGACCAGCAGAGGTCCAAGGTCTCACCTTGGGGACGCATTCACCTTCCTTGGCATCTCCTTGCGGTTAAAGGCCTGTCCCTTTTGGGACCTCGCTCGCCATCCTATTGTCGAGTCTTGAGATGCTTTCTTCTTTGAGGCTCTCACCTACCGTGACTTGTCCAGCATTCTGTCGCTGGCCACCGACCACATTCCTACTTGTGTGGCGTCCCGGCGGATGGGAGTCTAGTCCTGCGGATGGGTTCGTCTGGGCCTCCTCACTTGTGGTGCGGTCTCCGGCTGCTGACAATCCGGCCATCGTGGCTGTTGGTCTAGTAGCCTCATGAGTTCCCTCTGGCACACCTGATCACGTGCCGTTGTCAGACCCTTCTAGCACACCTGATCCCGTGCCAGTGTCGGTCCCCTCGGACACACCTCATCTCGTGCCGGTGTCAGACCCCTCTGGCACACCTGATCCCGTTCCGGTGTCAGAACTCTCTGGCACACTCGATTCCGTGCTAGTGCCGGTCCCCTCTGTCACACCTAATCCTGTACGAGTGTCAGTTTCCTTTGGTACACCTAATACCCTGCCAGTGTCAGTCCCATCTGTCACACCCGCTCCCGTGCATGTACCTTTGTCCCATATAGCTCTGGCTCAGCAGTCTTCCCCACAGCCTGAGGTGAGTGCCTCAGCATCGGGCTACTCCCGCGAGCTCGGTGGTCGTCTTCGACCATTGCATCTAGGGCTCAGCGGACTACTGACTCAGCGCCGAGGCGCCCGACTCGTAGTGTTCAGAGTGGCGAGCTTGGCACGAAGGCCCTCGGCTTGAGTGTCCAAGTAGACTAGACTGAGGTGCATCTAGCATGTCCTGTCGGCCACGAGTTGGTCTCGCGAGAGTTTTTGGTTGCTTGCGATGCCGCAGCCGACCTTGTCATGGTCGGAACGAGTCCGGAGGCGTGTGTCTTAGCCACCCGGAGCACTCCCTCGATGACGCCTGATCCATGCACGTTGAAGGAGGCACTCTCACCTCGCGATGTAGAGTTGTGGCGTGCTGCTTGTGAGGATGAGTTGAGAGCCATTGGTGAGCACCGTGTCTATGAGCTTGTCGACCTCTTGCCTGGGCGGAAGGCTGTACATGAAAAGTGGGTCTTTCGCAAGAAGGTGAAGCCTGATGGCACACTGGATTGCTATAAGGCTCGCTTGATGACCAATGGGTTCTTGCAGGTTGTGGGAGTAGGTTTGACCGACACCTTTGCAACAGTTGGCCGCATGACCACCGCTCGCGCTCTATTCGGGGTTGTTGCTCACCACGACTGGGAGCTGCACCAGATGGACGTGAACAACACGTTCCTCCATGGCACCTTAGAGGAGGCGACTTACATGGTCCAGCCACCTGGATTTGAGGTTGGTAACAAGGTCTGGTGCTTGCGCAAGGCCTTGTACGGCCTGAAACAGTCACCCAGGTGCTGGAACTTGGAGATCACCGGCACACTGACACATGCGAGATACATGCAGAGTGACGTTGACCTGTCCCTCTTTCTCATACGGATAGCTGAGAGCTTCACCGCCATCCTGGTCCATGTGGACAACCTCCTAATTGCGTCTCCTTCTATGGAGGCCATGAAGGAGGCCGAGGTAGTTATCCAGGCTGCCTATAGGATGAAGGACCTTGGTCTTGCAGCTGTGTTTCTCGGGATGGAGATTGTGCGCGATCGTCAGCGATGGACACTCTTATTGCATTAGGCATGTTACACCCACGTTGTGGGGGTGCGGTTTGCTGACCTCCTGGGTGGAGTTCTCACAGCCTCCACCCCCATCACACCTGACGGGCAGGATGCTCTGACGGTGGATGATGCTGTAGACCTGGGGGAGATAGTGGACGTGACCCTGTATGTGCACCTGATTGTCTCTTTGATGTACTTGGCCACTATCACACGACCCGACATTACCTTCGCTGTCAACCTCCTTGCACAGTTTTCACAGTGTCCTCGGGCGAGAGCCCTTCACGCAGCTGTGCGAGTTGTGCGGTACGTGGTGCCCACACCATACCTCGGACTTTGGTTTCGACGACAGTGTTTGGTTGTAGTCGACGGCCACACAGACAGTGACTAGGCGTGGAATCCTGATGGGCACAGTCGGACAGGCTACGTGTTCCTGCTTGGTGGCACTGTTGTGTCATGGCGCACTGGCAAGCAGGGTTGTATCGCACGTAGCTCATCAGAGGCTAAGAATGTTGCTCTAGGGACTGGGGCTGCTGAGGCGGTGTGGCTGCAACGTCTATTTTGTGAGGTGCGTGAGTCTGTGCCTTGCATCGTTCTACATTGTGACAACTAGAGTGCTCTTGCCATTGCATAGAACTATGGTGTGTTTCATGCACGCACAAAGTACACTGCTCTCGAGCATCAATTTGTGCGTGATCTTCTGGAGCGACAGGTGATCTCCGTCATCTGGGTTGGCATGGAAATGCAGCGGGCTGGCTTCTTGACCAAGGCACTTGCGAGTGGAAAGTTCATGGTGGCCATTCATTCTGTCGGGCTACACCTCTTGCCTAAGAGTGGCTGAGAGTGGGGTGTGTGAGCATGGAATGTTGAGCATCTTGTTGCACATCTGTGTGAGTTCTGCACGTGTGTGGACATGCGTACCATTGGGTCATGGGGGAGTGTTGTGATGTGATTTGTTACCGTGTGTTTTTGCAGCTTAATGTGACCACTCAGCCGTGTCCATGCTTGTGCAAATCCCTTATGCGGGTCCAGTTGGCGCCTGAGCACCGACGGGTGGTGGCTCCATCCACCAGCAGCTGCCAGACGGCTGCCACGACGTCCCATGTGCTTGCTGGGGTGCTCTGCAGTTTTTTTGCAGACGCTAGAGTTTTCATGCTAGACTGGCTCTTGAGCCTGATTTGCATGTTTTGCATTGTCTGTCCACCAATCGATGAAGGACTTGTGTGTGTGATCAGTCGTAGTTTCCGGCTCGAGATTTTGCATCTCTAGGTTCAAACGGTATTGCGTTGGATGCATGTGCGCAGAGCTACGGCCAAAATAGTGGTTTTGAGCCGGTTTTAGGACAAACTGCAGCTGCCGCGTGCGTCACCCGGTGTGTGCCGCGGCAGGTATTTATGTTGTGTGCTTGTCAGTTGTCATTTCTCTCTGCAATTACTAAGCTATTGGAGCTTATGAGACTTTGCGCGTCTCCCTAGCCTTGTCCTTGCTGCTTCTTGCACGTGCTTACATGCTAGTGCGCCAGCTCACTGGACAGTGTCGCCACGTTAGCAACAGCAAGGTTAGGAAGCTTCATAGCATCTTCTCAAGAACAAGGAGGAGAATACAATTGAGCCCCTACCGGGCTTATGTTCGGGCACCCGCAGCTAGCCTCACCGGGATCTGTCACACCCGCTGAACCCAGACAAGTCAGCAAGGAGAACACACTGTATGCACCACGAGAACAACAAAGGTGGTCTTCTCGAGGCACCGGAAGAGCTCTCCTATTGCCTGGGTCTCGACCACCAAGAAAATACGAGCAGTGCTAGAATCACTCGAAATAAGCGTCCAAACATCGTAAAAGGCTTTCGGAACATCGGAAGCCCTATTACAACCATCGGGTCTCCTCGTCGCACCGGTACAGTCCACCGGGTGCGCTGGTGTCAACCCACCGAGAAAACTCTCCTAGCTCCCAACAAGCCAACGAGGCTGCCGAGACGAATCGACCACATCTCGCCAGTGCTGTCGTAGATGTTGGACAAGTCTCGGTACCGTCCGGAGGCCCGTCGTGTCGTCACGCTCTCCTCCACCCTATATCACCAACGTGGGGTATATGGGTAATCAATCGGGGTCGGTCATGATGGGTGGAAGCCACACAAACCAACACTCCCCCTTGCTGACATAGACGTCAATGCCATCACAAATGAATGAAGGCATTGAGCAACAACGTATGCCGAACCACAATCTGCATCGGTCAACCACACACACACACACACACACGCACACGCATACGCGTGCGCACACACACACACACACACACACACACACACACACACACACACACACACGCACACGCATACGCGTGCGCACACACACACACACACACACACACACACAGACACACACACACACATCTGCTACTCATCCGCGCACGGAAGCTAGGCCCGGTGTCCTCCTGGAGCATAATGAAGGTCACAAGGTCTCCTCACGATACTGGCACATCCCACCATGTGTCCGGGTCTCGACCATGAGAGGAGTCATGCATATCATACACAATTCAGATGACAAGAGGGTCTCCTCGTGACATTGGCGGTACTTGTGCCCGAGTCTCGACTGCTACGAGCAATCCAACAGGTGTCTGTATGCTGCCCACAATAGCAACATCAACCAACACACATGATCACAGGGAGATCTCCTCGTAACACGGGTGCAACTCACCACGTGTCCAGGTCTCGACTAGTATGAGCAATCCAACTCGCATGCACAAGCCACACGTGATATGGGCACACACCAAGACATACAATGACATGGTCTCCTTGAGACGCTGATATAACCGACCAAGTGTCCGGGTGTCCACCAAGAGAGTGCTACCATAAACATGTAGCTATGCAGGCACGTGGCATGAGCCACACGTCGATTGCTGTAGTATGCTCATAGTAGAGCACGAACCCCTTGCCATGCATCTCCCGTGACGACGCGTCAGGTCGAATTCCACACAATGCTCCCCCTGGGCAGGTGAACCTGCTAGCGATGTCCTCGATGGAGATGCTGATGCCGTAGCTGGACAAATCCTGGGCGATGAATGAAGTGGTCTCTCCATCATGCAGAGATGGCTCCCCCTGTCATGTAAGAGTCGGTTCCTAGCCTCAGAGACGAAGTGGTGTCTCTGGCTACGGCTCCTCACTTCGTTAGGGTATCACCTAGAGTGTACCAGTCCTCGCCTGACTGCCAAGGGTCACAAATCACAGTCTCTCCTCTCTCCGCTGTACCGCGATGCATCTATGTACACCGAAGGAAAGGGAATGGGAGAGCAGCGCGCGAGCGTGGATGAAGTGGTGAAGCTGGCCTCCAAGGCGGGAGAGAGCACCCTAAGGCACAGGGGTGTACGGCCAGAAGAGGAGGATTGGAGCAACGAACCGGATCACTACTCATGTATGAAAGTGACGATGCAGTAGCTGAGTCGCGTGGATGAAGGTGCATGATGGTAGCAGCAGAAGGAGGAGCGATGACGGAGTCGATAGGAATGACGATGACGGAAAGTGAAGGCACGCTCAACTCTCCTATGGTATTGTTTCCATCAAATGTCATACTCAGAGTTGCTACAAGATCTTCCCTGAGTATGGGTGTGTGAGATCCTGGTAGTGGAAAGCTCGTGTCGATAAAACAAGGGAGCTCCTCTCCTCTGATAATCGCTCACGCGCTGCCATCACCTCCCACTACAACATCACTACATGTTCCTATAAGTCAGCGTAATCTGCCTCGGACATGTGGAGGTGGCCCATGTCTACCTCGCGTAGGATAAACTCTACCTCAATGGATGCTACACATGCAGACTACAGAACTCGTGAGTACAAATCAATTTGCATCTTTGCTATTGAAGACGATGGAGCCTGTGCTGCTGCATCTACCTGGGGGTCAACCAAACTCGCAATATGCTGAGACGCTGGAACATCGGATGCAGCTGTAGGTGTCGCATCCACACCACATCTAGTGTTTGTCATACGAGGAGGAATGAGCGGTCACATACCGAGAGAGAAAGAGGAGTCGTCAGAGTCCGTGAAGCATGTAGAAACGTACTACTGCTACTGTCAACGTCGATGTGATCAGTAGGGTCACCAACAGGTGAACACGAGAGGGCAGAACTCAACTCCTACTGATGGGGTGATTGCATCCGCGTGTACAGATATGCTCCAGTATCCTTGATTGTCAGCGTAGTGGACACAATTATGTAGGACTCCGGCTCGACAATGTCCGTCAAGGTGACCATTGAGCACAGCTGGCGCTCACGCACGGTCTCACCGAGAAGGCTGGTTGATACCACCCACTCGATAATGAAGTGAGGACCACCATTTGACTCCATCATGTGTGTCGTTGCTCTGTTGTGTGTACGAGGACTCATAGACTCTGGGAACATGGGTGACTCCTCAGGCTGAAGCTGGTCCTCAGGTACTGCCGATGAAATGGTGGAACGTGCTGTGTCTACTGCAGCACATATCCTAGTGGCATCTCTCAAAGCTGCTGCTCTCAAGAATGCCTCAACTTGTAAAAGACCAGCCGGCCGATTCTGCTCATGCACTCCGACAGTTGCCGGGCTGGTGTGAGCCTTGTGCACCAACGCCCCCGGAAGTCCATATGGGGTATCCCGATCCACACGATGCTCCTGTGCCATCGCCGGGTCGCTATCGGTTGGAGTCACGAGTGGAATTGCCCATGCATGTGGGACATGCACTCCTCCTAATGCAACTTTCTGCTGCAGAACGTTTGGCTCGTGCCCCAAGGTAGGTGTCAACCTCGATGACATGCATGTCCCAAGCACTCCAACCTCCGCCGGACTGGTGTGAGCCTGCTGCACACTCTCCCCCAAAAATCCGGTAGATACATCATGATCCGTACGGGATTCCTGTGCCACGGCCGGGCTGCCACCGGTCGGAGCCGCTAGTGGCACCGCTCACAGACGCCGTGCCTGCGCTCTTAATGTAACCTGCTGCTACTGTGGAAGATCTGGATCGAGCCCGAACATGGAAGTCGAGCTCAATGACACGTAAGTCTCCACCATGAACGCCATGTCGGGATCCGACTACACGTCATGTGCCGTTACCGTATCATCTAAATCTGCCTGAGCTGACGCTCGGGCACCACGACACGCCGCGAGTGCAGATCGTGTCGCTACGGTTACAACAGGCAATGCGCAGTGACCACACTCCCCCTCGATAGGTATAGCAACAAAAGCCAAGGAGGCAGATGATGTACCAAAACCGGCACGAGCACGGCGTGCGCAGTGCAGATGCTATCACCATGTGCACACATGACTCAAATGACTGTCTGAGGACATGTCATCTCGAGGTGGCATCGTGGTAGCAAGAGAGTGGAGGATCAAAAGGATGGTTGGGACTCACTGGCGGGTGGAGCTGAAGGGAAATCATTGGATGATGATGGATGAGAGGATGATGGAGATGCAATCAAGGAGGACTTCAACAAACTAGTATTAGAAGCACGCTCAGTGACAACAAGGTCAGAAAGCCGCTGTACCATCCGTCTCAGGCCGTGGATCTTGGAAAATATAGTTGCAAGAGGTACAACGATGGGATCTACCAACACTGGCAAATCCAAAGGCTGTGGAGGAAGCATGCTGAGATGAGGCTGAAGCCAAGGTGGATGCCAGCCGCGAGGGCGCGTCTAGCAGGGACGCCAACCATGACGTCTATCACCACAATAACAGCAGGAGAATGCAAAGTGCGCCTGCTCAAATGTTTGCACACTCATCTTGTGCGCTGGAAGATGGATAGGTGCCAAGGGTACCTCCTCCCGATGGTAAACACCAAGCCGGAGGAGAGGATGAGACCTGTAGATACTGGTACTCCCGCAGGTCACGGCGTCGGGGTCAGCAAACGTGACCAGCCGAGATGAGCTGCAGTATCATAGTACGCCCGGAGAATGGAGTCTGAATAGCTGCGGCTACTAATGCTGCTGCCACTAATGGAGCAAAGACTGCTCCAAGAACAGAAGGCGTGGCGGCTACAGGTATGGTTGCTCCTCCAAGTGGTAGACGACCCAGCCCTCAGAGATGCACAGACTCAAATCCGTCGTTGATCCTGCGGGGTGAACTGCACGCACCAATCCACGGACCCCACAGAGACGCCGGTCTATGATGCGTCTCGAAACGGAGATTTCCGCCGATAACACAATCTGTTGTCGGCTGGGAAGGTGAAACTGCAAGTGCTGCTGCAACCGCCGGTGCTGCTGCTATGGAAACTGCTGTTGCTGTAGTGGTTGCTGTTATTGTAGGTGTCGGTGAGATGTCGGGCTATTCTATGGCCCTGCACGACTTGCATTTTTTTTCTCTCGCCCTCAGCCCCATTTTTTCTTCTTTTTTTTTTCCTTTCGTCACCACTCGCTCTCAGGTGTACCCCCTCCATAGTTTTTGTTACCTGGTCCCCCTATTATTGATTGCCCCAAGTTGGACATGTCAAAAAATGGGGGATGGAGGGGAGGACAGGATGGGGAGGAGGGGGTGTCCAGCTTGTCCGGTCATCCCTCCCGTGCAATGCTCGCTCGCTCGCTCGCTTAGCAAGTAAGTGAGTGAGTGAGCGAGTTACAGAGGAGGGGGAGGGGGGTCTGCCCCTAACTGCCGTCGATCCCTCCGTCGGTCAGCCGACGGGGCTGGCAGGCCCCTCAGAGGGGCCCCCCCGGACGGGGCTCGATGGAGCCCTCCGAGGGCCCCCTCAAGAGGGGAGGCTCGGCGGGCCAATATCCCCCTCCGAGGAGTCCCATCTGTGAGGGCTCGAGAGGACCCCTCCGAGGGTTCCCCTCGGAGGGGTTCCCCTCGGAGGAGGACTGTGAGGCCCTCTTGTAACAGCAGCTGTAGTGGCGGGTGCAGCTGCTGTAGATGCTGCTGTTGCTGCTGCTGCTGCTTCCGTCGCTGTTGCTGCTGCTACTTCTGTCGCTGTTGCTACGCTGCACAGCAGTAGCTGTTGCTGCTTGATTCTGCCACTGCTTCTGCTGTTGCTGCTGGTGCTTGTACCATGCAGAATAGCTGCTACTGGTGCTTGCTGCTGCCGCGGCTACTGCTTGCTGCTGTTACCGCTTCTGCTTGTTGCTACTGCTGTTGCTTACTACTGCCGCCGCTGTTGTAGTGGCTGCTGCTACTGTTTTGGGCTGCTGTTGTCGCTTGCTACTGTCGCCGCTGCTGGAGTGGCTGCTTCTGCTTCTGTTTTGGGCTGCTGCTTCTATTGCCGCTGTTGCTGCTGTTCCTAATGCTGCTGCGTGGCACAGCTTTCACTACTACTACTACTGCCGCAAGCGTAGCTCACAACCCCTATGGCATTCATGTGCAGTCACTTCATGCTCCCTCATGCTACTGCCGGCATGGCACCACGTGGCGCGTTCTCTCTGCGTTCCACCCACTACTGGTGCTTCTGCTGCTCACACGCCCCCGTGTGCTGTGATACCATGTTGGAAATTTTTTGGGCATGCAGGCCCATGCAAAAACAAACATGAGCTCTGTGTGTGAGTGCAATGCAAAACGACAAAAATTGGCTAAGTCTGGAACACATAACATGAAAGAACAAGGAGGAGAATACAATTGAGCCCCTAGCGGGCTTACATAGAGGCGCCGGCAGCTAGCCGCACTGGGCTCCATCACCCCCGTTGAACCCAGACAAGACAGCAATGAGAACACACTGCATGCACCACGAGAAAAAACAAAGGTGGTCTCCTCAAGGCATCGGAAAAACTCTCCGATTGCCCGAGTCTTGACCACCGAGAAAATACGAGCAGTGCTAGAATCATTGGAAAGCAGCGTCCAGACATCAGCTTTCCGAGTATTGGAAGCCCTACTACAACCATCGGGTCTCCTTGTTGCACCGGTACAGTCCACCGGGTGCGCGGGTCTCAACCCACGGAGAAAAATCTCCTAGCTCCCGACAAGCCCACAGGGCTGCCAGAACGCATCGACCGCCTCTCCCCGGTGTTGTCGTAGATGTTGGAGAAGTCTCGGTACACAATCTCCTCTTGTTCCCACAGGTATATCAAATTGTGATTTGTCATATACATCACATGGTGCCGCTTTTCGCAAATCCCAACGAATACCAGAACCACGAAGCATCACTCCACTAAATCCCCAGTCACAGGCCTCATTTCGTCACACTCTCCTCCACCCTATACCACCAACGTGGGGTACATGGGTAATCAATTGGCGTTGGTCGTGATGGGTGGAAGTTACACAAACCAACAGTGTCGTACGCTAGCTATCCTCTTGCGATGAGGAAGACACAAGAACTATGCATGCATGTTACATATGCTTGTGGCCAATGTAACGCATATTCATCTTGCATGTGTTGGATTTTTGTTGGCCACTCACATCTCGATTCCCTCTTATGTCACCACTCTTGACACACACACATGAACCGATTGAGGACCATGGCCATACCTGGGGTGACATCGCCCGTGCGCGCCCTGGCTGCAAACTCTAGTCTCATCAAGGAGTCAACAAGCTACCCAGGAGTGCCTTGTGGCACAAGAATTGCCCACATTTGACTATCCTGCTATGCTGTGGTAGATGCTAGGGCTCGTAAATTCTCATTACCGATCCCTGCGTCGTGATTAGTTGCCTCTGGGTGCTTTGGGGAGCTACATGTTATCCTGGGTGTTGATCCATAGAGGGCCACCGTGTCGGTCTTTGGCCGTACACTAGTGAGAAGCCATCCTTGGTTAATTCCAAGAGGTCGGGCTCGACCCTTGGGCGGTGGTGTTTGCTCACTCAAGCATCTACTCGGTGTGGGTGCACACTCACCAGATTCTACGCTCTCGCTCAATAACCCCCGTCTGCTGTCTTTGTTGTGCCGAGGATCTTTCTTAGGCAAGTGTTACCACATCCATGGCGTGTGACGCACTCTTGCTCACTCTTTCTCGTTTACATTGATGCACAAGAAAACCAATCTAGCAACTACTGGGATCAGAGCACATGAGAGACCACTCTCACCCTCTGTTGACTCTCGGCCTGTGGGATTCCCCCCACCATCACACCATTGTGATCACCCGGTGTGGCCTCTGGTGCCGCACAGAGTTGGAAGCGACAATACCTCCCACCTCAGCTGGTGACTCTGCACCGATGCTTTGTGTCTACAATGGTGTCTACAGTTCCCCGCATCACTAACGATCAGCATCTGCCAGCTGCAGTGCACAGTGTGTCAGTGATCGTCCCTCGTTCACACCTGCTCTCATTCTTTGATCTTTTATCATTGTCCATCTGGGCAATGATCAGTGGTCTCACCACTACTGTTGTCGCTTGCTGACACTCTCTACTCAGCAGCGACTACGGGCGAACGTCCCATTCATCTGACGCCAGCTCACATCTTCCACATCCTCGGCTGCACCTGCAGCCAATCCATCTGCCACACTGGATTCCCCACCAGTGGACAGCCTCCTAGACGGAAATTTTGAATCACCCCGCACTACAGCCTGCATTGCAGAGTGTGCTGTGTGGGAGGACCGAAGGATATTTGACCAGCTCCCGCAAAATGACGACGACGACACGCTGCTATGGATGCGTATGCTGGATCCTACCTACTGGCGTAGTGACCTGACGCGAGTGAAGTGCCAGAGCACGACATTGACCGCCAGCTGTACACCGCTGACGACCTCCCACCTTTTCCACCTCATTCCTCATGTATGCAACCACCTGGAGCAGCCCCTAACCCCACTTCTCCGCCTGACTCCAGTCCCACTCCTGGCCCTGCCGCCGCAGACACAGCGAATACGGGGTGCACCTGTAGGGGTCAAGACTGGTCATGCAGCTGATATTTCCCTCACTGTGCAGTTCAACACGCTTCACATGCGCGTAAACGAGATAGCCGATGAGCACTGGGCGCGTAGTCTACGTCTACTTCGTGACCTAGGAACAACAGCACTGGGATCGCTCTCTGGATGTCTGTCCATTGTTGCTGGCCTTGTTCCCAAGCTCTCCGATCTGCATTTGCATGTCTCCCAAGATGAGCTTGAAGGCCTTGTTGCTGCACCAGTCCCCGCCAACTCACCCCCGGGGATTGGGCCACTCTACGAATTCACTGTCGCGCAATTCACTGATTGGTGGAGAAACTTTCAAAACAAGCGTCTCCATTGTGCAGCCCTTGCTGCTGTCACGACTTCATCTCCCTCCTCCTCTGCAACAGCCGCCTCCGCTCCCTCCTCTTCCCTTACCACGGCCGCCCACACCACTCAAAGTTCTCACCGTGGCAAGGCAGGTGGGTCCGGCGGTGGGCGCGACAAGGGTCGTGGTCGTGGCGGCAAGTCCTCCACTCCGTCATCTGCCCCCACAAAGGTCACGTGCTAGAATTGTGGGGCCTTTGGCCATTCTGCCCCAAAGTTTCCTCCCCCTCGCGATGATGCACGTCTGGAATGTGCCATTAGTGCTCACTGGGCTCGTACTGGCATCAGGTCCTCTCCAACAGCCACAGTTGCTGCAATGGTCGCGTCACCCTCATCCTCTTCCTCCTCTACCTCAGCCCTCACCACCACTCTTGCACCACTTCAGCCCCCGATCACTCAGCCTGGTTCTTAGGGTTGGATTCCTCCTCCCTCAGGGCCTGCCTACTGTGGGCCCCCTTCCAACCACTAATCTGTGCCCTCCTTGCCCAGGGATGATGGCCACTTGTCTGACACCCGCTCTTCCGACCGCTCTGCAGACCGTCGTGATGAGGAGCGCACACTTGAGCACCGTCTTACCAAACTCTTTTGTTTCGTTCTCACGGAGGTGAGAGTATGAGTGGCCAGTCTCGTGTGTCTGTTTGTGAGTCAAATGGGGCCCTTTATGGAACCTTGTCAGGGTGTGTTTAGGGGGCCTTGCCTGATGATCGTTCTTGGATTGAGGATTGGAAGTTACACACATTCCCCCCTTGTCTTGGTCATGTGTCCCGTGCCTACCAACTTGGGACTATTGCTGTTTGCCCGGTTCTCCCCTCCGCCCGTGTCTCCTCTGGATTTTGGATCCTTGGGTCAGATGCCACCCATGATATGACCTCATGTCGTTCCTCTTTTGTCTCTCTCGGTCCGGTGGTCTCTGTTTGTTTTGTCCGGACTGGCTCAGGCCAATTAGTGCATGTTCAAGGTGTTGGTGTTATCTACTTTGTTGGCCCTGGTGGGGATCTCTTCCTTCCTCACATGTTGTATATGCCCGACCTTGAGCTCAGCCTCCTCCTTGTCACCACCCTCGATATCAAGACATGAGCTTCTCGTCTAGCTGGGACATTGGCACTGTTGCGCTTCATTCTTCTGGTAGTGTTGTTCTTCGTGGTGTTCGCTGTGGCCGCTTGTTCCATGTTCCGCTGTCTTGTCCCTCGTCTTCCACTGCCTTCGCCCTTACTCATGTCTCACCCTCCTTGTCACCTACACATGTGGATCTCTTGCATCGTCGTCTCTACAACATTCACACTATCGCCATTCAATGTCTTGTGTGCCTCCGCCCTACTGTCGGCCTTGACTCTGCCACGTTTGCGCCGCCATGTTCCACTACATGCCTTGACAGTGCTCATGGCAAAATGTACCGCTCTCCGTTCACCATGGCTGAGTCTACCACATCGCACCCTCTTGACCTTGTCCATGCTGATGTCATGGGTCCACTGCCTCATTACTTCCTTGGTGGCCTTGGTCGCTATGTCCTTTGTTTGACTGATGATTTCTCATGGTTCCGCTGGATCTTTGCCCTTCGCCGCAAGAGTGATGTCACTGGTGTTTTTGAAACTTGGCTGCCCCAGGCGGAGCGCGCTTGTCTTCGTCCCTTGCGATTCTTCCATAGTAACCGGAGTGCTGACTTCTTGGGTCCCACCTCTCAATTCCTTGAGTCTCATGGCGTACGTTTTGAGTCCTCTACTCCGTACACGCCCCTACAAAACGACGTCTCCAAACTGCGCACACTAGGTCTCGTCTTCTGGTAAGTATCCTCTTTTTGCGTTTGAAGCCATGTCTTACATGACTTGGGTGTGGAATCGTGTCCCTAATGGTCCCCTCCCCCTTCATGTCATCCATTTTGAGTGTTGGAAAGGCCGTCGTGCCGACCTTCGCCTTGCCCGTGTCTGGGGATCCGTTGCCTCTGTTTGACTTTCCACGGATCACCGCGATGAAAAGCTTTCTCCCCGTGGTCGTCTTTGTGTCTTCCTCAGTGTCTCACCCTTCTCCAAAGCGTGGCGCTTCTACGATCTAGTGCAGTGTGGTTTTGTTGATTCTTGAGACGCTCTCTTCTTTGAGAATTTGTTTGAGTGCGACATCCCTTGTTTCTCTCTAGGTTCTCTCCCTCCACCCTCTCGGGATGGGAGAGGCACTTCACCCTCGCAGTCCTTTGTTCTCTCCTCGGTGCTTCCGTCACCCGTCTCTTCTGACCTTGCCTCTACACCATCTGTCTCTGCAGTACCACCTGCCGGCTTTGAGCCCTCCACCTTGTCTGTGCCTTGTCCACCGTCTAGTGCCTTTGAACTCTCTACCTCCTCCGTGCCGCCTGCCACTCTAGCGCCAATTGTCTCCTCTGTGCCACCTGGGGGCTTTGAGCCCTCTGCCCCTTCTGTGTCACCTGTTGCTCTTGAGCTCTGTGTCTTGCCTTCACCACATGCTGCCTCTTAGTCACCTCCTGTCTGCTCTGTGCCTCCCGTCTCTCCCTACACTCGGGGTGGTCGCCTCCAGGCACTCCTCTCTCACTCTCGCACTGTTGTCACGGGTGATCCTGGTCTCCGTGCCCTTGGCCTAGTGACCACATCCTTACCCGCTTTTGTGTCTGTGGTGCACCCCAATACCTCCCTTGGCTACTTTCTCATTGCGCAGGAATTTCGTTGTCCTCTTGACTCGTCCATCATAGGTTATGTTGCCTCGTGATTTTCAGCTGCTGGTCTATCTCCTCTTCCACCTAAACCCCTTACTGTGCAGAGTGCCCGCACTGCGACCGACTCCTCTCTGTGGGAGCAGGCAATGCAAGCAAAACTTGACACCCTCTCTGAGCATGGTGTGTACAAACTGGTTGATCTCCCCACAGGGCACAAAGTTGTGGCCGCAAAATTGGTGTACTGGCGGAAGCTTAATCCTGACAACACTGTTTAGCGATACAAAGCACGACTTACTGCAAAAGGGTTCTCTCAAGTCCAAGGGGTCAACTTTGTTGAGACACTTGCTCCCGTTGGTCGCTACACCAGTGTCAGGGCACTGCTCAACCTGATAGCCCAGCATGACTCAGAACTCGAACAGATGGACGTCAATAATGCCTTTCTCCATGGAAAACTAGATGAGGAAATCTACATCGTGTAACCACCCGGCTTCACCGATAGAACAAATCGAGTATGGCACCTGCGCAAGGCCCTCTATGGGCTCAAGCAGTATCAATACTGTTGGAACCAGGAGATTACAATGACTATGGAAAAGAAGGGGTTTAGAAGGAGCACGGTGGATCCTATCTTGTTCCTCAGTGCCTCCACTGAACCGCTTGTTTCCATCCTTGTTTATGTGGATGACCTCCTGATTGCCTCTCCCAACGTTGCACCTGTCCAGTCCACAAAGACTCTCTTGCAAGAAGCATACGAGATGAAGGATCTTGGTCCAACTCGTGTCTTCCTAGGCATGGAGTTAGATTGTGATCGCTTGTGTCGCACCTTGCACATTCATCAGGCTGCATATGTCCGTAGCCTGGAGGAGCAGTTTGGACCGCTCCTCACTGTTGTTCCCTCTGCCTCTACACCTATGACCCCAGTGGGTCAATCACTACTGAAGTCTTCTGAACTGCCCAATCTAGGGAATAATGTAGATGTCACAAACTACCTCAGAGTCATTGGTTCCCTGATGTACCTTGCCACCACTACTCATGCTGATGTTGCCTTTGTTGTGAATTTTCTCTCTCAGTTCTCAGAGTTCCCCAGAGAGCGCCACCTTGAGGCGGCATTGCGTGTGGCACTCTCCACTCCACACATTGGGTCATTCCTTTGTGCACAGCCCTCAGTGCTTGTTGGTGGGTTCACTGACCGTGACTGGGCACATGACACTGATAAACGAAGTAGAACAGGACACACTTTCATGATTGGTGGAAAATCTGTCTCGTGGAAAAGCGAAAAACAAGGGCGTGTTGTCTGGAGCATAACTGAGGCTGAGTACGTGGCTCTTGGCATAGGTACGTGTGAAGCTATCTGGCTCTGTCACCTTCTATAGCAGTTGCGTGTCCCCATTCATTGCATAACTTTGCGCTCTGACAATCAGAGCACAAAGGCCATTGCAAAAGACAGTGGCATGCATCATTCACCCACCATGCACATCAATATGGAGCATCATTTTGTTAGCAAGTGCATTTCTGCTGGCGTTGTACACATTGCTTGGGTGGACACACAGTCAGAGAAGGCTGAATTTCTCACTAATTTTCTCAGCAGAAATGTGTTCAAGTATGCTGTCCATGCTGTTGCCTCACCTGTCCCTACGACCCAAGATGAAGTGCTTGAGTCTCCCTGTCGCGTTGTCTCCCACGCACTTGCGCTGCTATGTGTGCCATTCTTCCACTGCTAGTGGAGTGTTTGCCTACGGGTCATGGGGGAGTGTTGAACTTTTGTTGGCCACTCACATATTGATTCCCTCTTGTCTCACTACTCATGACACATACACACATGTACAGATTGAGTGGCCATGGCCATACCTAGGAAGACATTGCCTGTGCGTGTCCTGGCTGCTGAATCCAGTCTCAACAAGCAGCCAACAAGCTACTCAGGAGTGCCCTCTGGCACAAGAATGGCCCACGTTTGACTTTCCTGCTATGTTGTGGTAGATGCTATGGCTCGTACATTCTCACTGTCGATCCCTGCATTGTGATTACTTGGGTGGGGAGCTGCATGTTATCCCAGGTGCTGATCCTTAGGGGGCCACCGTGTCGGTCTCTGGCCTTACACTGATGGGAAGCCATCCTCCGTTGATTTCGAGAGGTTGGGCTCGACCCCTGGGTGGCAGTGTTTTCTCACTCGAGCATCTGCTCGGTGTGGATGCACACTCCCCGGATTTTTAGCTCTTGCTCTCTAACTCCCATCTCTTGTCTCTTTTGCATCAAGCATCTTTCTAAGGCAAGTGTTACCACATCCATGGAGTGTGATACGCTCTTGCTCACTCTTGCTCATACACAATGATGCACAAGTAAACCAGTATAGCAACTACGAAATGCTAGGATGATTTTTTTAGGTGCTCGTGGGTGTTGCTGTAGTGTTAGTCTCGGTGATGCCACCTACCTGCAGGCACTCTACGATGGTTGAAATGGCATAGCAGCAATATAGTGGCTGCAGCCGCCTGCAGCAGTAGCAGTGGCAAGCGATAGCAGTGCCTAGCTGCAGCTAAAAGCAGCGACAAAAGCACCACACGACAGCAGTATCCTACAGTAGCAGCAGTGAGCAGTGGCAGCGACAACAGGCAGCAATAACCACATACACCAATAGCATCAGCGACGGCCGCAGCTTGCAGCAAGAGCAGGGGGTTGTAGTAGCACTGCAGCAGCAGCATCAACACCACCAGTTGGAGCGCAAGAGCAGCAGCAGTAGTAAAGGAGCATTAGTAGCGCAATCGCAGATTGTGCAACTGCATGGGTGTTGTCCTACAGCAACAGCTGTGTCGAGTAGCAGCAGCTGCATGTCTACAGTTACGCGGCACAACCATACAATGTAGCCACGCAGATCTGTAGCTTCGTTGGTGCTGTTGTTGCTACTGCATAGCACTAGAAGTAGCCACAACAGCAGCCGACAGCAACCAGTGCGGCTGCTACAGTATGGGAATGACGAGGCCATCCCTCCCCTCATCTCATGCAGAACCCTAAAGAAGAAAAGGAAAAGGGGGGAGTCGGCGGTTGATGCCAGTATTGACATTGCTGATATCAGTAATCCCTTGCTGGTGTGAGCAGAGAGGCTACTGATGTTAGCATTTTCCTTGGGCAATTTTCTGGCCCGTTCGTTACTTTTTTCCAGCGTTCCATCTCTTCAAGAAATGCTGTCCATTTCTCATTTTGACTACTATGACAGTTTGACCCATATTGAGCGGCACTCATGGTGCCGGTTTGTGACAATGGCAAGGGGTTGGCAGGCCCCTCCTTCTCCTTTTCAGGCGTCATGAGTCCAGGGTCGCAAGCACTTGCAATCGATGAGCCTTGTCGGACGCAGGATGAGATGCACCGCCAGCCACATTGTCAAATCGACGTGTTGCAGGAGATTGTGGACTTACTGCGGGAGCATTCAGAAGCCTCACAATGGACACCAGGACGAAATGATGGAGTTTCACCTTCAGTCTACAGCGTACCCAACATCGAGGTCTCAACACCCCCAATCGCAGGTTGACACATAAGATGAGGAAGACATGGAGGATGACTCACTCGAGAATGAGGTTCACCTTCTTCAAAAGTGGATTTGTGAGCTCCGTTTGGGATTGCAGCTTGCCAGACCCGTACCATCTTGCCATGTCTTTTGACAATGTTTACATTTGGTGATGTTCTCTCGCTGGTGGTCTTCTTGTATCTCGCTCACCTTCACTGGAGCCTGAGGTTGCCATTCTCACTGAGCAATGAACAAAGGACTTTGAGACGTCTCTACCCCTCCATGACGGCGACAACAACTTTGACTGCTAGGAGAACCTATTTCAGGTGGGCTGACTCCAAGGGCGTCTGGATCTACTGCCACAGCGAGTACCGGACCGCCAACACTCACCAGGTCCATACAACAGTGGGAGTTGCTGCTCTACCCTCTCTCCCTCTCACCCTATCTCCCTATCCCCCTCTCCTCCTCTGCCCCTGTCTTCCTCTCCACTTCTCCTCTGTCCTTCTCACCCTCTTTCCCTATTCCCCTCTCCCCCTCTCCTCTTGTCCTCCTGTCCTCCTCTCACCCTCTCCCCCTCAACCCTTCTTCACCTCTCTCCTTCTCTACCTCTCTTCCTCTTCCCTACTCCTCATCCCCCCTCCTCCTCTCCCTCTCTCCCACCCCTCTCCCTCTCTCTCCTCCTCTCCCTCTCTCCTCCTCTCTCCCTCTCCTCCTCTCCACCTCTATCCCTCTCTTCCTCTCCCCCTCTACTCCTCTATCCCTCTCCCCCTCTCTCCCTCTCTCCCTCTCTGCCTCTCTCCATCTTCTTCTCTCCTCCTCTTATCCTCTCCTTCCCTGCCCCTCGTCTCCTCTCTCCCTCTCTCCCTCCTTCCACTCTTTCCCGCTTCCTCTCCTCCTCTCTCCCTCTCTCCCTCTCATCCTCTCTCCCTCTCTCCCTCTTTGCCTCTCCTCCTCTCTCCCTCTCCGCCTCTCTCCATATCCCCCTCCTCCTTGCCCCCTATCTCCCTCTCTCCCTCATCCCCTCTCCCCCTCTTCCCTTTAGCCCCTCTCTCCCTCTCCCACTCTCTCCCTCTCCTCCTCCCCTTTTCCTCCTCTTTGCATCTCTCCCTCTCCTCCTCCCCTTTGTCTCATCTCTACGTCTCTCCCNCTCTCTCCTCCTCTCCCTCTCTCCTCCTCTATCCCTCTCCTCCTCTCTCCCTCTCCCCCTCCTCCTCTCCCCCTATCTCCCTCTCTCCCTCATCCCCTCTCCCCCTCTTCCCTTTAGCCCCTCTCTCCCTCTCCCACTCTCTCCCTCTCCTCCTCCCCTTTTCCTCCTCTTTGCATCTCTCCCTCTCCTCCTCCCCTTTGTCTCATCTCTACGTCTCTCCCTCTCCTCCTTCCCTTCTTCTCCTTTCTGCATGTCTCCCCCTCCCCCTCACTCCCTCTCTCCCTCTCCCCCTCTCCCCCTCTCTCCCTCTCTCTTGAGGGGGAGAGGGGGAGTACAGTGATCAACATATTGACAAGTCAACATTTGAGCTCGCTTCACTGCGTAGCTTAACTCCTTGCTCCATCCAACACCCCCATACACTTGATTCCACTTTTGTAGTTAAGTTTTGAAACATGTCTATGGCATCTCTCACACCCTTGCCCCACCCCTCTCTCTCTCTCTCTCTCTCTCTCTCTCTCTCTCTCTCTCTCTCTCTCTCTCTC
>SZWC01007705.1:11032-35995 GCA_023375785.1 Penium margaritaceum | reverse complement strand
TACATATACATATACATATACATATACATATACAAATACATATACATATACATATACATATACATAGACATATACATATACATATATACATATGCATATACCTATGCTTATACATATAATTTGACATATACATGTACATGTAAATATACATATACATTTACATATTTTGATACATATACATATATGTATACATATGCATTTGTATATGCATATGTTTGATTTTTTATATATATTGTGATATAGATACACATCTTTGACCATGAATATGAATGAATGTGTATAAACACACATACATGTACCTATTTATAACATTTTTCAATTGTTGCTTTTGTTCGATTTTTCTCCTCAATGATGAACGATGGCTTTTGTCTTTCATACGGGGTCATCACGATTATCATTCATTGTCTCGCTGGCAAGGTTTGCCTCTCACATGAGAGGGAGGGTCGATCCTTTAGTCTTTGCTCTTTTCTTGACTAGACGCGCGAATACTACAGTTGTGCTGACGTAGTTGCCATGTCCTGGCGGCCACCGCATTGTTTGGACTTCTCCTCTAGAAGAATCCGATGGATTCCTTTAAGGGATCGTTGGTACGGCTAAATCCTAAGTAGCCCCATTGATGTTCCAATTATTAAAGGACCCCGTTGTCTTCTAGTCGCCGTTAGGTAACCCCATGTATGTCTTTGCTGTTTATATGTAGAACCTTATTTAATAATTCCTTCAATGAACTGCCCTATATTCAATATCTAAGACTGCAAAAACCCTACTCTTCATCTCAAAATGGCTAGCCTACTTTCTTGCATGGATGAACGAATAGAATATTCTTTGTTTTTTCAAATATGGAAAACACCATCACATATCATTGTATTCATAGCAGCCTTGAACACATGATATGAATTGTGATCAAACTTGATAAATACTTCATCGCATCAATGCAAATGATCAACATGGCTAAGTGTACAGCACAAAAGTAAAAGGCATCCTGGAAAACCTCTTCGTGAAAATAAATTGTTACCCTCATTAATCCACGGAAAAAAATCAATTGTAAATGTGAAAGTGAGGAAGTAAGTGGTGCATGAAGGCCACATTGGTACATCTTGATTAATGTAAGAAGCTAAAAAAAACTTAAGTGTAAACGTACATTTCCTTGCAAAAATTGAACAGTAAAACATCTTGCTTTTCAAGTTTTAGAGGTGTTATATGTTTTATGAACATAAAAGGATTATACACAATCAATTCAAACAGCATATTCGCAATCCAAACAAGGCAACAACAAAGATATTACAACAAAGAAACACATGCATGGGGAGGGGCCCTTAGGTATCATTAACCTAATCACTCCAGGGATACATATGTATTAAGGACTAGTATATACTCATTCATTTTTTATGAAAAGTGTTAGAATTGCTCTATCCTCGGGATGAACAAAGAAACAAGTAGCTTTGTTTAAGATCTATAAGAATTTGTCTATATGTATCAGCCTTTCATAAGGTCGAGCTCCCAATTTATGAAAACCACTCAATGAAATCAAATCTCTGTGTCGATCGTACCCATTCATGGCCATAGTAGCTTTATGCCCATCATGGAGGACCCCCAAATCATTTGTACGTATTTGAAACATCTACATGGATGCCAAGTAATCTTCATTGCTTGCCTTCCTATATCAATAGTGACGTTTGATACATTAATGAAGCAATCAATGGTGACGCTCCATTGTATGGTTAATCCATGTTGTATGGCATTATGTGAACTATGAATATTATGCTTCATTATGGTTACCCTGAAAATTTTAAAATATAATCTAATCAAACCAAAGCAAAAGGAATGCAAATACTTTTAACAAAAGTATTAAATATTGAATATGAATGGGACAATGACATCCAATCACACAAACCAAAATAGTAACCTTTACAATGAAATCTCAATTATTTGGGTAAAATGAGTCCTTTTGACACATGAAATAATAAAATAAATCATAAATGTACCTAGAAAAAATCAACTCACATGATAAGCCATGAAACGATGATTTAAAAACTGCATGAAAGTGAAATTTTGAACTCTTACTACCCTACAGTATAAGAATTATTTTTGTATGCATCACAATACACTATTGTTTTATTCTTTAATAGATGTATTGATAAAATTCATAATTCACTCACGTAACACTTCATATCCATAATTTCATTTTTTATACTTTACTTTAAAAAATGGTGTGGTACTCCGTTGTAACGTAGCGCGTGAAATGGGGTGCGAGCCTCTTTGGGTGATTGAACCCTATGGACCCGATTCCTCATGAAAAACGCGTAGGTTGGTCCTAGGGATTAGCTTTGCCATGAATTCATGTCTCACGAATCAGTTCTCTCACTAGCATGCCCCGACCAAGGTCCAAGGGCGGATTCCATTCTCGTCATTGGGCAACCCAAGATGGAGGATGGAGGACATTATTTTATCCGTCGATTTTGTCAACGGGTTGACGTGGCTTGACTAGGTACATTTCTCTTGTCAATTCAACCCTTTAAACGATGTTATGTTGTCCATGTGGAAACCTAAGTTTCCGGCATGATTAAGGATAGGGAGGTGGTGACAAAATGTCTCCACGCGTGCGAGGGCATTTTGTCACCACTCCCCACCCCTCGTCTTATGGCATGGCCAAAACGAACGTAAGAACGTGTTTTCCATACCACCAAGTGGGGGTGGCATCCGGCGGAGTGGTCCCTTCAAAACAGCCGTCGTTAGCCCCTCACGAGCCCCCTCATCATGGCAAGGGGTCTCGTGAGGGGACCCTTGATGTGTGGGGACCCCTCACGGTGTCACATTGGGTCATGCCCGATGTGACAGTGCGGGCCCAATTTGACATTGTGAGGCACTATCCGGTTGCCCTCGTGTGAATTGGAAGCTTCCACGAAGCTTCCCATTCGCAGGTCTGGTGAACGAGGAATTCTCCTTGATGTCTAGTCGATCGAAGCTCGGTTTATCCCCGTATTTTGAGACAAAGGACGTGGCATACAATTTTGGGGAATGGTGCCGATCTATGCAATGTAACAAACTAACCTTCATTACGCCATGTTTGTTACATTCCATCCACTTTATTGAAAATGGTCCTCGATTCAAAAGTGTCTAAAGACGTTGATGGTGAAAGGAGACATGCTTTGTTGGTTAACAAAATAATCATTCGATGCATCCATTAGATCATGCGCAATTGCATATGGAGAGAGAACTCAAAGGATTGAGATTTATATCCTTTAGATGCACAAGATCGTACATAAATCAGCCAAGTTCTCTTTAAAAACTTTCACGGCAAGCGCTTGCTTCCCCTCTTGCGAGGAAGTCCTTGCGATTATCAGCATAGGCTTCCCCATGCATCTGAGATCGCCACTGTTGTGCCCTTCTCCGTACTCCGACAAATGAAGGATCTCACCGTGGGGCTTGTGCTAGGGTAGTATCATTAGGGGCACGAGTGCGAAAGCGAGTAGCCTGGTGTTGCCAACATTCCTTGATCATGACGGCCGGGACACGACTATGTGACTCCCAATTATTGTGTTCAAATCCATAACTGACCTAGCTCACAAGGCATTCCTTCACAATACGCTTATTGTATATACGCTTGCGATGTTGAAGAAGTCCATGTACCTCGTACTGACCATCACTTGCAAGCATTATAGGCGTCGGTTGAATTGTTTTTCATGCTACGTAATTTGCAAGACGACTGACATGAAACACATCATGGATGTTTATCACCATAGAAAGATCAAGAGAAAAGAAACCTCACCAAACTTGCGAGTGACCTTGAATGGTCTAGACTACTTAAGGAGGATCTTCCTTTCTTCAAGCGTCTTGAGAAGCATAATCTTTGTGCTAAAAAGCACCTGGTCTCTGACATAAATTGTCACCTATCGACGACCAACATCAACAAAGGCCTTTTGGCGCTGCTTCAATGCATGGAAGTATTCACGTGCTTCAACACGAAGAGTGTCCATGCAATTTGCAAAGGCCTCGGTGGAGGGTACCTGATTCCAACCGCCCCCACGCCTCAGAAACAAGACGGGTACTATCCAATGTTGACCGTAGTTCAGAGAAAACGGTGTCAACGTTTGATTCATGAACAGAGTTTATGCATGCAAACTCTGCCAGAATAAGAATCTCATCATAGTCATCCATCGAAGGAGCCACGTAAATCCGGAGCATTTTCTCCAAGTTTTAGATCATCTGTTCATTCAATCCATGTATTTGTGGATGAAAACTTGTGGAAATTCTTTGGCGTGTGCCAAAAATCTCACCAAGGGCTTGCCCGAATTTACTTGAAAATTGCATGTCTTGATCAGAGATGATGCGTAACAACAACCCATGTTGTGAAACAATTGTGTTCTAAAAGATGTGTGCTATTTTCTCGACAATGGCATGCGTGGTTGTGGGCATGAAATGCACCATCTTGGACAAAGATTCGACCACCATCAGGATAGCATCTTGACCACAAGGTGTTTTGGTGAGCCAGTGATGAAATCCATGCTCACTTCTTCCCATGAGGAGTTAGGCACTCAAAGGGGCTTCAACAATCCTGCTAGTGCATTGTTTCTCGACTGGTTGCAGATGCACAAGTCATAGGCTTAGATGTAATTGCATACATCCCACATCCGTCCTGCACACCAATAGTGCTCTAAGAGAGCCTTTATTATTTTTGTTGCACCAAGGTGGATAGTTGTCGCTAAGTTATGGAACTCAAAAACAATCTCATGTCGCAGCTTTCCGCAGACAACCACCAAGTTGCCCTTCAAATAGAGACTAGAGGCTTTGACCAAGCCGTATCGATCAATGTGACCGGGTGAAACCATGGGTTATCAAGGTATCCCATGCACATACGTTGCAATAATGGCGTGAAATGCTTCGTCCGTTTTTGTGGTTGGCGTAGGAGGTTATCAGGCTTGGGCACATCCTCCTCCCGTACTTCTTTGGTGTAGAAGGATCGCGTTTCAAGTGTGGTGAGAATCACGTTGATCTGAGTGCGACTTAACGGGTGCAACATATCTGTACCACTATGCTGGTATTCCCACGGGAAGTGGAATTCGCTCAATTACTCACTCCAACGAGCTTGTAAACGAGAAAGGCTGGGTTTTGACTGAAAGAATACCAAGGGATAATGGTTTGTAACCATAGTAAATCCACACATGGCACCTTCACATTAACAACGCCAAACCTTCAAGGCATGAACTACCGCAAGCAAGTCTTCGTCGCTTGTGGTGTAGCACGTCTCAGCGCCTGAGAGTTTGCAACTCTCATATGCGACCGGTCGTCCTTCTTGCATAAGGACAGTTCCTATCCCGACAATAGATGCATCACAAAAGACCTCGTATGGTTTTTTGGGATTTGGGAGTGCAAGCACAGGTGAAGAGTCTGATTTTCCTTGACAGGCACAAATGAATGCTCGCACTTATCAGACAAGGCTTTTTATTTCTTTACGTGTGAGTGTTTTGACTGAGGCAACAAGGCTAGAGTATCCTTGCATAAAGCGACAAAACTTATATGCCAAGCCTAAAAATGCTCGTATTTTGCCCACATTGGATGCTTGAGGCTTGTCCACAACACCTTGCACTTTGCGTGGATCCACCCGGATACCTTCGCTTCTCACGATGAAACCCAAGTACTAGAGATTGGGTTGTGCACAATCATTGTTCTCCATCTTGGCATAGACTTCTTCTTGCGTCAAATCTTGAGCACGGTTAACAAATGTTGTACATGCTCCTTATGATTCTTTGAAAACACCATGATATCATGAAGGTACCCAAAGACTGTTTTGCCCATCTAGTCACAAAAAACATGATTTATTGTAGCTTGAAACATCGTTGGGGCATTGGTAAGTAGTCAGAACTGATAATGTTCTGGATGTCTACAAAACGTGGTTATGGGAACATCTTCTTCAATAATCCGAATTTTGTGATATCCTTGAGCTAGATCAAGGGAAGAGAATCCTTTAGTACTTGCGGTAAACAAATGTTGTACATGCTCCTCATGATTCTTTGTAAAAACCAGGATATCATCAAGAGAATCCTTTACTTAAACTTTACACCTTGAAGTTGGTCAAAGAGATCCTTAATCCTTGGCAAGGGTTAACAATTGTTTACATTTAAGCTGTTTAACGCACGATAGTCAACACACATGCCCAAACCTCCATCCTTCTTATTGACAACGGTGATAGAAGCTCCAAATGGTGAGCTTTTAGGTTCAATCCATCCCTTTTTTTAGTATTCCTCGATCTGTCATTGGCTTCTCATGCTGAACAGGACTGAGGCAAAAACAATGGCCTTGCTCGAGGATCAAGAGGGATCTTATAACTAACATTCCATTATGACGGTAGGCCATCCGGGAGTGGGCCAAACACATCCTAAAACTCAAGGAGAGCGCTGCCGTCACTCGCGCACGACTATTGGTCGTTGTGATTGACCTTACAAAGTTTCAAAAGGAACACATTGTGCCCTTGACGCAAGTATCGCTTCACTTGAGGCAATGTATAGATGGATTGTTCACTCTTGTGAGAGGGCTTTGAGCGATCCCTAGGCAAAAGCAAGATAGAGAACTTGCCTTTTTGTACAATGAGAGTATTTGTGACCCAATTCATGTTGGCCTTGTATTGATTAAGCCAGCGATCAACAAAAACAATGTCAAAATGAATTTTCAAGTCAATGACAGTAAAGTTGACGATTGTTGTGAGAGCTCTCAGCTTGAGCCTTGCCCGACATTTGCTGAGGACATCAAATTCACGGTCATCACCAACGATTACTTTTCCCTCACAAGGCGTGCATTTTAATCCTAGCTCTCATATATATGAGGCAGAAATGAACTTGTCATGAGCACTTGTGTCAATTAGGACTTGCACGCGCCAGATGACCTACGGATTGCATTGCCATCTTTTGGTGTGAGAAGCGTGTGAACAAGCTCTTAGAAGGCTTCGCCTACAAGTGGTACACGCAAAAATGCTCAGTGCTACGACATAGCTCAATAGAGTCACCCACTTGCTCCCACATGTGGTGCCCTTTTATTACATCGCACAAGAGTTACCATCCATTCAAGAGTTTTTTCTTAAGACGGGCGAAGATTGGAATGGCAACAGTCACTTGGGTGAGCGAGTTTATCTTATGGGCTATATTTGTCAACTCAAGCACTTGGTTTGCATTTTGTTGTGTGGTTACAATCAAGCAAGGAAGATTTTTCAAGCATTCACCATCTATGAGATGCAAGAGTGGACAATGGCGGGAGATGTACACAAAGTGATTGCTCATAGGGGAGTGGAAACAAAAATAGAAAACAAAGCCCCAGTGAGGCGTTCAAACTAACGCACATCATCATCCTCAAACATGAAAGCACGTTCAACATCCAAGGATCACTCAGCCATAGTCCCTATGCGTCATTCACTAGCGGCCACCAAGGGATTCCAAATTCCTTCCCATGGCCTGTAGGTCCGTGACCACCATTGACACCCTTGACGTTCTGGCAGTATCCTTGTCCCTTATCCTGGTCTTCTTCGCCTTGTTCATTGATTTTTCCACCAGCACGATTCTTATGGCGCTTGCAGAATTCAGACACATATTGGCGAGTCTTTCTAGACCAGTAGCAAGGGAGGGTGCTTGTGTTCACCTCGGCATCTGCACACTCCTTGTGGTTCGACTATGGCTTAGAGGGTTTGTGACTACCAAACTCGTGCTTAGGGAGCTCTCGCTCACCATATTGTGGAGAGTACTGACGCTTGTTGTTGCCATGCTTGTGATGTTGGCAGCGACGTGTGTTTACTCCATACTTGGCTAGCATGGAGTTTTACTTCACGAGGATAAATTCATGCATCTCAGCATAACTGATCCAAGGCTTGCCTAATGGATCTAGCGTACAAGCACGAGCAAAGGGGCTTGTTGGAATGGCTATTTTTATAGGCATTCCACCATTTGGCACATGGGATGGCGGTCCTTATTGGTGATTTTGTCCAAGGTGTTGTCCCCATCCCATAGGTATTCCGCAAGCTTGCAGACACCTTGGCGGATTTTTGACAAACACCTAGATGCTTTTTGGGAGACAAACTCCCTATCGTACAAGTCCATGAGGATTTTGCACAAGTCTTCATAGTGAGGTGTAGCGACTGACTGAGGTGTTTCCACATATAACACTTTGAGCCAGTTCTTCATTGATGACAGCGTTGCGCTATCATGGCAAGCTAGCTCAATGGCACCCATAGCTTGTTACTTGATGTTATGCAGCTCAAGCAAAAGCTCCATGCATGGCTTCCAAGTGGCCAAGTCCATGTGTTCGGATAGGCCAAACTTGGGATACACACTCAGGCACTTGAGAGCCTTCGAGATCTAAGCGCCCAATGTTGTATCATGATCCTCTATGTGTTTCTCGCTCATCGCTTTCTCAACGTAGTGAATACAAGGAAAGCTACTCCGGCCCATCAGCTTATCATCATTAGTGTTACCCATTAGGATGTGAGCATCATTCTGTAATGTATGCATACCTTTGCAATCCTGGGATGGGTGAGCGGAATCATACTTCTTGGCCATGCCACAAGCCACCAATGTACCAATGATATTCATCATACTACTGAATGTAATAGAATGAACACGCTACTTGAGGGCATGCACGCTCTTGGTGAGCTGGTTACGCATAAGGGAATTGAGAAAATGCCTGTATGCCTTGGCGTCTTGCAAAAGGTTCAGTGCATCAGCGATGTTCGCTCGATCCTTTTGCGACCCCTCGCCTGATTTTGACACGAGTGTCCTATTCTTGGCCGTAGCACATGTCTGTGCTCTTTAAGGTGTTCCTAACTTAAGACAAGCCATGGGACCAACCTAGGGTTGTGGGATTGTTGCACGAGCCAAGGTGGGCAACGTCTTTCTCCCGTCACCACCTACTAGTATGCCATCTGAGTCAGCGCCTTAAGATGTCGGTCAAGGAAGAAGCTTAGACCCACCGTTCCCGTTTCTTAGGGACGAAGCCCTAACGGATCCCACCGTGTAGAAGTCATGGATTTTGAGTTCCACAAGGATGTTGCTTTGCCGGCAAGGTGCCAACATCAATGCCCTTGATAGGATTCATCTTTGGCCTCTAAGGAGAGCAGGTCGTCCTCTACTCCAACATCATTGTCTTTGCCCTCAATGATAGCAAGTTCTGTGTCCTCCACATCTGATACGCCGGCGGCGTTTGCAAGGCCCTCGACAATGTCGCCAATGCGTGGAGTCGACTAGTCTCCTAGGTCTCCTCATTTCACTTAACGATGTCCTTAGCAGCAGGGCTCCCACCAGGTGGCATCTTTGCAATAGGAGTGGATGTAGCGTGAACGATGTTCGACCGACAAGCGCTCTTTGTCGGCGACATCGTGCGTGGATGCACTTAGGCTACTCTCCTTTGCTAGAGTTTTTGAGGGCCTCCTCCTGCCACGAACAAGGGGAGATCACCTCCCACCATGAGTGGTGAGGAGGGGTGAAGGGAGAAAAGGGTAGGAAGGGGTGGACAAGAGTTGAGTGAGAGTGTGGTGGTAGGTAGAATAAAGATGCATATGAAATCTCTCTGAATTATTTCAAGCACTCTTGGCGAGATAAAATGGTTCCCCACAATTTCCATGCCCTTTGCAAAGGAAAAGTGCTCAAACACCCCTCTCTTCACCTTACACTAATGGAATGAGGTCAAAAATGAGAAGAAAGCATGAAACTATGGCATAAAACATCTAATTTTTTTTTTGGCAGCGCTTCTCTTTTAATTTTGACAAAAACATATCTTTTTGTTGGCTGAAAAGGGAAGAAAAATTATCTTTGTGGAGGGTTTGTTCCTTGGGCCGAGGCAGGCAGCACACATAATGAACATTCGCGACTAACAATGCTCTAGAAATATCGTTTCTTGTTCTTTCAAATAATTTGTTGCATGTAGCATTTGGAGAAGTCTTCTACTAGCATCACCTCTTCAAAGTCGAGGTATGTTTCTCAAGAAACTACCCTACTACGATGCTTCCATCATGGGAGAGCAAGGCGGGTGGAAGCAAACTCAGCTGAGAACCTTGTCAACAAGAACTGCTTAGTCTGCGTCTTCTGCACCGTTTGTAGGATGGTGAAGCCGTCGACGAATCAATCTGCTCAAATGGACTTGGGTGAGGTGGAGTGGAGTGACGGCAACAGCTTCCTAGTGGGGACTCAGCAAGTTCTACATCGTCCCACAACTTAGTCACCAAGGGTGACACCTAGCTCATGGATACCAATGTAATACGGCGTGTGAAACGGGGTGCAAGCCTCTGTGGGTGAGTGAGCCCTCAAGACCCAATTCCTCATAGCAATCGCTTAAGTTGGTCGTGGAGATTAGCTTCGCCATGAACTGGTGTCTCTCACGAATGGCTCCTCTCACGAGTATGCCCCGACCAAGGTCAGGGCTCGGAGTCCATTCTTCTAATAGGGCAACCCAAGAGGAAGGATAAAAGATATTTTTTATCCGTTCATTTTGTGTGTGAGTTGACGCGGTCGAGGAAACCCTAAGTTTCCGGCGTGATTAAAGATGGGGAGGTGGTCATAAAATGTCTTGGCGCGTACAAGGGCACTTTTTCACCACTCGGTGCCCCTCATCGATGGCGTGGCTAGCACGATTTGAAAAACTTGTTTGCAATGCCACCAAAAACAGGTGGCATCCAACAGAGTGGTTCCATTGGAACGCCCGCCGGTGGCCTATCGTGAGCCCCCTCGTCATGGCAAGGGGTCTTGTGAGGGGCCCCTTGATGGGTGGGGACCCCTCACGCTTTCACGTTGGGTCATGCCCAATGCGACAACACGGGTCCCGCATAGCCGATCGCGAACACTGGCAATGGGCTCGCGCTCCGCCACTCGAGGTCGCAAAACCTCAAGTGGAGGTCGAATAGTGCGAAGCACTATCCGGTCGCCCCCCGTGTGAATCCGAAGCTTCTGCAAAGATTCTTGTTTACAAGGCTTGTCGGCAAGGAATTCTCCTCGCCGTAAGGTTAAGTGAAGCTGGCGTTATCCTCGTTGAAATATGGGACACGGTAGTCCATTTTTGGGAACGGTATCGATCTATGCAACATAACAAACTGACCTAAATTATGCCGCATTTCATTCATTCGTGCTCTTCTCTTTATTGGTTCTCGTTTATAGGATTGCAAAATTCATCTCCACTAAGCTGGTCAGATAGGAAATCAATGATTCCTTATGTTATGATGCACTTGTTTTAAAGTGTTTTTTATTCCACTTGTGACCTCTCAAGTGAATATGCATATGTATCATTTCAGTATCTTGTCTTAATACGGTCTTCCCATTGTGCGAGTTTCTACCATAACTTTATTATTTAGTAATTGGTGTAAAAATAATGAATTTATCAGGTTTAATAATGTTTTAAACAACAATATACTTACATAATCTAGAAACATTGGATGATATACAACATCTAAATTAACAATGACTCATGCATCTACCTCAAAATCAAAGAACATGGAAATGAGGTGAAATGCACATACTATCCATACGGTATTAATAGTTTATTAAAAAATGTTGTCAAATTTTAAACTATTAAGGTTCAACACAAGTTCAACCATTTATGTGGAGAGATGATATGTAGAAAAAAACAAAAAATGATACGAAAGAAATTGTATTATGAGAAATAAAATGTAATAAGGTAGCAATGACATTGACGGTTTCTACAATTCTGATGAATGCCCATACTTCCATCAATGTCTTGAATCAAAGGTGTATAAGATGATTTTATTCAACACCAAACCTTGAGTGAAATCTAAATTTTCTTGCCAAAATAAGTAATGTATGAATAGAATCTAGAAGGGACTCAAATGGCATGGCTTTCCTTCCTCCTGATTCTTGCATGTAAGACAAGGTCAGCATGCAAACATTATTTAGCACCCTACAAGCAAGCAAAACTATCATATATGTTTTCTCTAACGTTATACTAACACGCCAACCAATCCAATGAGCTGCATGGCTTGGGTATGGTCACATGGGAATGTGGGGAGTGAGAAAGGATGGCCTGTTGAACACCAACAAGCACCGCAGTTTTGTCGGCCCATTATGTTTTTTGAGTCCGTAACAATTTCAATGTTGAAACAATTTCCCATTTTGATTAAACTTTGAAGCCATTTCCCTTCCATAGAAAAAGGGCAGTTATTATGAAAATTTGGATTGAATGTTTTTATAGTGCAATTTTACTTCCTCAAATAACCCAAAAAGTATAGATGCAATGCTTTCATGCATGTTTTCAAAAAGTTCTGATCTAAGAGTATGTGCTCCAAAGAGATTAAACGTTATTTGAAGTGGATCCCAGTCAAAGCCGAAAGATAGACATGTAGAGGTATAAAAGCAGCAAACTAGCATCGGCTTTACTCCCATGCCAACGCTTGCTTGCTCACTCGTGTGCACCTTTTTTTCTCCTCCTCCTTCTCACTATTGTGAGTTGTGGAGTTTGAGCGTAACCTCTAACACATGAATCATCAGATAAACGGAAAGATGCCATAAGTGCCCGTGAAACAAAGGCAAGACCCTGACTAATAAAAGATGATAAGAGGCTCCTCGTGACATTTACACCCCCCCTTTAGCTGCACAACATCGAAACGTTCCTAAGGTACTTTTAAAGAATTGTGTTTCTACCCTGTATATTTAAGTTAGCCTTGGCTCCTAAAATTTGAGCTTCGCAAGATACCTCTTCCACTATTTAAGAAACTTCCACCAATGACCCCTATGGCGGTCCACCAAAATCTTCTACACATCAAACTTCCCACTTGAACGTGGAAAATAGTTAGTGAAGCTTTTTCGCAACTGTGGAAGAATGTGTGGGAGTCATGATGGGAACAGAGTGGAAAGATGCAAGACATTAGATGCATACTGAAGTGAGATATCAGTTCCACCTTCTAAAAACCAATTGAAAGCTTTTCCACAACTCCAAACTCCCCTTTGTTTCAGGTTAGGATAGTTCATCATCACTTGATCAACCACTCAAAACTCCACTTAAAAATTCTTAATTGCATGCTACTTATGCTGCTTGTGTGCCTTCAAGAGTCGTTGTTGCACCACGTTCAAAGGGTTGGCAAACACATCAATGATGTATTGCTCAACCACGGGAGATGTTTCAATAGCAAGGGTGGCTTGGCTAAGTGGTTGGTGGCCATAAACCACTTCAAACTTTGACTTCCTTGTCGATGTTGACATTGCTGAATAGTATGCAAATTTAAACACTTTGAGCTTCTCCTCCCAACCCCCTCAATCCAGTGAGTCCATGTTCCAAAATAGATACTTTACAGTCTTGTTTGTGCCCTAATTCTTCCCATTTCTCTGTGGTTTGTACGTTACAATCAACTGCATTCTTATGCCTAGCTTCCCAATGATATCGTTATAAAAGTGCAATGTGAAACATTGATCACGATCTAAGATCATCGACTTCAGCACTCCATGAGGCATGATAACTAAATGAAGAGTAGTTAAGTTATTCCAACAGCTTTGATGCTCTTAGAACATGCAATGAAATGTGCCACATTGAAGAATCAGTCCACCACCAACAACATCGTGTTGCTGCCTTGCTGTTTTAAAGTCAATCCACCACTTAAGTCAAACGAGAAAACATTTCCATCACCTCTCAGGTACAAGTTATAGTTGTAGCTCCTATGGTGGCTTGTTCCTTAACCATGATGTGCTAACAGACGTCACAACTGTTGACAAACATCTTGCAGGAATTCGCCATTGAAAACCACATGTATTGGCTTGCCAAGGTTTATAACGTCTTGTCAAAGCCAAAGTGAACTGAGTAGGGGTGATCATGCACCTCCTTTTATAGCATCAACTTTCATGGCACATAAACTGACAAAACAATTGTCCGCTCCTCCCCTTTTTGTCAATACACTCCATCCCACGTGGCGTGTTTTCATGCACCATTGGTGAATTCAGTCCACATGATAGAGGTGATGGAACAAACCATGTATGATAGGAGATTCCATCAGCATCGAGATGGAATTCAAGCTCAAGTCTGGAGTCCTTAATAGATGATGTGATGGAGTCACCTTCCCACCCTTGTACTAGATCTAGTGATGAAAACTTTCTTGAAATAATTCCATTGAACAAGTTTGCTTATGAACGAGGTTTACTTGTGTCTTCAAGTACTTCAGGGCATGTTAAACCGTGAAGACCACACAAGATTGCGACTGGAGGTAGCACCTTTGTTGATTAAACGCATCGATCACCGCCAACATCTCCTTTTTATGGATTACGTAGTTGTGCTGTGCATCTCACAACTTGGGCAATGCATACGCAATCGGCTGTAGCCCTTGCTCCTCATCTTCTATCAGCAGTGCCATAATGGCATAAACACTTGCTTTTACCAACGTGACATACTCTTTGGACAGATCTTGATGAAAAACTTCCAGAGCATCACACGTTGTTGCCTTGAGTTCCTCAAAACCCTTTCGCTCCTACTCGCCCCATTTCCATTGGTGATCCATCCTCAACAACTGAGCTAATGGTGCACCCTACTCTCTCTATCTGTTAATGAATTCCCAATAGTGATTGACAAACCGCAGAAAACCTAGATTTCACACACACACCTTTTTCTCCACCATTACTTCACTACTTCCACCATCTTTTGTTCCATATACAGACTCTTGCCACTCATGATGTACCGAAGCAAATCCACCTCCCTCTTCACAAATAGACACTTAGAAAGCTTCACAAACACCTTCTCTCTCTAAAGAATGTCAAACACCTAACGAAGATGGTGCTTATGCTCTTCTAAGGTCTAAGAGAAGATAAGAATCCTTTGAGGAAAACCACCACAAACACGTCTAGATGAGGGTGGAAGATCTTGTTCATGATGCTTATAATTTTTGTAGGAGTGTTTGTTGATGGAAACAACATCACGAGGTACTCAAAATGTCCATATTGCATACAAAACATTGTCTTCTCCACATCGTACTTCACAATCCGGATCTTATACTACCCTGATAACATGTCTATCTTGTTGAACTACTACACTCCCTTCAGTTGCTTAAACAGCTCCTTGACCCTTCAAAGAGGGTATTAGTTTTTGATTGTTCTGTTGTTAGATGCACAATAATCAGTACATAACTTCTAACTCCTTGTTTATTTCTTCAGAAAGAGGACCTCTCCAACAAAAGGTGACACGGACAACGTGTTGAACCCATGCTTTGTTAGCTCCTCCAATTACTTTAGTTCATCCATTTCATTATTCCTCATGGAATAAGCATCTTGAGGAATTGGAATTGATATAGGCACCAGATTGATTTTTTTTGTCAATGTCCCACTTTGGTGGTAAACGTATTGGCAACTCACTAAGAAACACTTCTCCATGATTGTCCAACACTCCATTAATGCCTTCTACAATCCTGAAACTGGTTCTTTCAGTTTCTCTCCCTCTTGTTGATTTGCACTTGCACCCCACACTTCCCCCACTTCTACTGATAACGTCTCCTGCATCGTCACAAGATATACTTGGTTCGCGTTACACTAAGAGCGGTTCAGCTGCACGTAACTTAACAATGGCCCCTTTCCTACATGGGAGTCGTTCTCCTCAGTTCTTAATGTTAAAAGGATGTTCTCTCCGCATTTATACAGTTTTACCTGCCTCCCAACTTAATCCATAATCAGAAACTCCAATGGAGCTAGTCACATCACAAAATAGCGTCATGGGAATCCGTCAAGGTTGTGAAAAATTTTACCTTGCATAATAGACTGCCCAAAAATGCCATCACATTAATCATAGGATATTTACACTACAACTCCCCTTTCACCAACTTGGCCTCCATTGGCTCCCCATGTAGACGTGAAAGCCTCAACCATTTTGTAACCTTGTCGCTAAAAGAAAAGTGTGGCGCACTACAATCTAGCTATGCTATGAAATGTCAATGAGTCTGATGCCCCTCGTGGTCCTTAGAAACAACGGATAAAATTTTGCCTTTCAAGATGATTCTCGGAATGCTCCTTCTTGCATTGGTTTGTAGCAATGAAATGTGCAGCTCCCTACTTGTCAAAGGATTATTAGGGCTAATGATCGCTAATGCGGATGGAACTCACTATAGTTTGCCATTTCCCTACTACTTCTTCCAATCCTTATGATGGTGCTCAGTCTTCTCGCTAGTCCAAAAGTTTCCCCCACACCACTAACTCTACCATTGGCCTCCTTCTTTTACCTTGATCTCCATAGGATGAGTTGGTTGGTGTTGTGCTTTGTCTTCTGGTCAATCCAAAACTCTCTTGCTTCTCATGGGAACACCTTGGATGGTAGTTTAGGATGTTAATGCGATTAGCGGTGGCCTCCATTGCCTCAAACAATTGTCATTCCACCTAGTGCTTGCATGTAGTGTATTTCTACTTTCAAGCTATCATGGTTATTGGCCGCCATCTATGGCACATTCATTTCGTCAATTTGTTAGCAAAACGCCAAGATTCATTACGTGTACTTTTGGATTGAGTGGATCTTTTTCAGCTTCCTGATCTTAGTGCATGCGACCATTAAGGCCATTAAAAGATTAAATTGATCCTTGATGGCTTGCTCGTTCTGCTCCCATGTCATGAGCTAACGTGCTTCAGCTTGTCTTGTTCCTACGTGTATCAACACGGCATCTTGCATACTTGCGTACTTACCTCCACTTGGATTGACTAGCAGATTCAGATGTCAGCACGACTCAACTGTTTTTATGCATAGCATCACTACCAAGAATGAAAGTCTCACTGCATCAGCATACGAGGAAAAACCTAGAGCCTCAAATTAGTTGTTCATTAAAAAAAGGTTTGTTCACTTGCACTCTTGATTTAGGGATTGTACGGTACTGGAGCCTTTAGCTTTGGTCTTAGTGAACTCCTTTGTCGGGCCGTGCGAACTGTCAAACGTCAGACCCATCTAGTAGGTCATCCATGTACCAATTAAGAGACTCATGTTCTAGTTTGAGAGCTCTGAGCTGCTTGGAAATCTGTTGAAGGGATTTCTCCATCGCTCTTGTTGATTTTTTGTTGTTGTAAATTCTCCAAAAAATCACAATGTTTCTAAAGTAATAAAAAGAATTTAGCAGCAACTCGGTAGTTTGTGATAAAAATATGATGTTTTTAAGTGCATATGAGTCACCCGTCATCTTCCAAGCTTCCACGGCTAGCTGTGTAGACACTTTATAAGTATAGAAAATCTTTTTGATATTGGCTTGTGTGTTAGTGTCTAAGTCTTCTCTACAAATCCACCTCGTTCACCCTCGATGTTCCCCGCCGTACTTCGTGCCTTGCACTCTTTAAAGTTGGTGGAGCTCTGGGAGCGCTTCCACCCAACGCGTGGCTTTTGCTTTGATACCATATGTTACAGTGTGTGCTCTTCGGAGATGAAACTTTAGTGTGTGCGGAGCATAGTCTTAACGGAAAGATGTACTTGGAGAAGTTTGGAAGTCAAAAGAAGAAATGACATGTTTACAGGTTCATGATAATGAACGAAGTATAATTTATTTGTAACATTTAGCCAGCCAATCTTGGACCTTGCCTACTGCTCTTCTAGATTGCTATAGCGCACAAGACGGACCGTCGATCGACGGTCCACATTTTCTCTTGGTGAGTCGCTGCATTAGCTCAGCGTCTCTCTACGTTAGGTGTAGTTCTGTTATTGCACACGCCATCAGAAGTGCCAATGTTGCAATTGAACACGTTCATTAATAGGAGGTTTACGTGAGAAGGCCTGTTGGTGGATAGCGTGCTCTTCATGCTATTCGCCGAGGAGGGGAAACACTACCCTCATGTGGCTTGTTTGGAATGCCGTCTTAGGTTCATGCAAAGCAACACCTAGGGGCCTGCGACACTCCCACGTTGGCGCTTGCGTTCTTGCTCGCACACACCTTGCTTGCTCCTCCTTCTCGCGGACGTGGGTTGTCGGGATCGAGCCGAACCTCTTATGGAGTTCCGGCCAGAATTCTCGGGAAACGAAAAAATGCTTTGAGTACTTCCTCAACCCGGGAGAACTCTGAAACATTATTTTTTATTGGAAATTTCCTACATTCACAAGTGCCCATTCCATGGAAACTTGAATGTGATGCATGATTTATCACAGCTTGTGAAAGTTGGTCTCTCGTGGTAAGCCCGCTTTTATTGTGATTTAAATGACATTGAACACAGGCCGTGTTAATATGCTGCGATGGAGACGAAAGTAGAGTATGTAGCAAATTTGTCTCCGTTGTGGTTGGGGCGGGAGTTCAATGAGAGTCAGACAGTCATTGTCGCACGAAGCGAATCTGCTTTGCACTTTCCTGGCGAGTATGACTGCGCATAAACTCTTTGTCGTTATCTTTTTGTACAAGGAAGAGACGATGTGGTTTGGTCGTTGCTTTCGAGGTCCGATATGTGACTACGGTTTGGTGGGAGGGCTGACGTGGGGAGGGACAGACTGGCGACAGATTCGAGGGCATGCAAGCCTACAGTGGTAACAGACCACTCATTCGAATCGACAAGCGCCCAACAATATGACGGAGACATGCCTAGTGCCACGTAGGATATTGAAAGTACAATAAGCAGCTCCAACTTCGCCGACAAACATTCGGGGAGAACAAGAAGCAGCTCCAACTTCGCGGAAGTCGCAATATAACCGAAAACGTACCGAAGTACCTCACCTATCGCTCTTTAATAACTTCATATCCATCAGACGAAGTGCACCCGTCTTTCACATTAGTGGCTCGTCTAAAAAGATTGAAATGTCAACCAACTGCACTTAAGAAAAACAACCAAATGATTTTATTCAAAAAAATAAAGACATTGGTCTACACCATCAAAAGCACTTAATGTGAACAGTATTGTCCATCATAGTCCGAATTCCTGTGGGCTGCTGACAGATGTCAATTGAGAAGTAGAGGACTAGTGACCCTGCCATGTCCCCTGAAAATGGAAAAACCAAGTTGCTTGGATGGTCATCATCCTTAAAACTATTGCACCGCGAACCAATAATCAATCCGTTGGGGGGGGGGGGGGGGGTGGCATAATACGTAGTTTAAATGTGTTCAAATGGGTCAAACGCTACATCTGACAAGTTTCCCATAACAGCCCTCATGTACTCTAAATATTTTCCTTTTGACACTAACACTCGTTGTAAGTGTCAAAAATGCATTATGTTCCGAGAGTTTCAAATGTTAGTTTTTTGCACTATCCTAGTGATGGATCAATAGGACCTGCTATCGTGCCAAGACCTGACATGTCTGGCTAGACTTGTACAAATTGTAAAAAAATGAACCAAAAGAAAGGAAGAAACAATGTTTTGTGGGAAATAGGATTGTATCATGAACAAAATACAAGTACTTGCACTTGAATTTTTTCATAATACATTCATATTTCCGCCCCAAAAAATGACATAATTCTGCTACACCCACTGTTTGGGCCTCCGAGTTTTCTCTTGGCCATTTCTCGCAAATTTGTAACACGGTACTCACTTTACACAAAACATGTGTGCTCTACCCACTTTTCATTAAAAAAACGCCTGAGATCATGCATGACGCGCCCATTGTTGCAAAAAAATTCATGGTACACGAGTTGTAGACAAATTAGTTCAAGGACGGTGGGTATCCGAGGTATGTTTTTTACGTTTCATTGGTTTCATGTGATACATTATTTCATCCTATGTTCATTGTTCCTTTATGTGACAAAATCTCTATCATTTATGTTATTGCTAACAAGTAGACGTGTTTTTGGTACATGAAACACTGGGGGTGTCATTTTTGTCCAATTCAAAATCTTTTGTTTTTGGTCGTCGGACATTGGCTGCTGGTCTTTTGTATACGTTACAATCATGCGAGCGTGGATGTCCACGCTCGCGTTATGTGCTCGTTCGCGACATGAATGAGGAAAAAAACCCTTGAATGGGCCTATCGGCCTTAAGCCTACCGACCCGTTTAAGGATTGTTTCGATCGTTCATTACGTGAAAGAGCGAAACAATCCTCTTCATCTTGATTTGTTCGCTTCACTTTCCTAAAAAAGCAAGGTTCAATGAGTAATTGTTATCAAGAAGGGCCTAATAGCTCGGATACTCGCACTGCTCGCACTGTTTCGCTGGCATACGCGCGAGTCCACATTTTGACCCACCATACCCACATGTTTAAAAAATGGAATGAGGTATCCGGCCCTTGCTCGCCATGCTTGATTAGCCACATGCTGTACTGATCGAGCATGCTCGCCATACGAATCATTAACCGTATACATAAATAAATGAAAACTAAAGATAACATAACTGAATAATGTATTTGGAGATGTTATGAAAGAATAAAGGTCGAATGTTGATTTTGTGATGATTTTTGTGAAGGTTTTGAGTGGATTGTTAGTCCTCCATCTAATGTGGAACATGAATGAAGATGATTTGTGTAGTCTTTTTGTGTATGTGATACAAGAAGACATTGGTGATGTAAACAATAAAATAATGATGTAACGTAATTAATTTCTTTACCTACATGTAAATAAACATATCTTTATGTGTATGTATGTATCTATCTGTATAGATAGATTTATAGATAAATAGATCTATGTCTATGACTTAGTCTTTTTCATAAGTCATACCTGCTTCATTTTGCCCTGAGCAGTATGAACTGCCTCCTAGGTACCAAGGTTCCACTTCAATGCTTTTTGGTGCACAAGTTAGCCCTCTCCTCCTCCTCCTTCTCCTTCCAGGTAAAGAAATTTGAACAAAATACTGTTCAAGACATGTTTGCCATGAGCAGGTCAAGGTGGTCGCCTTATCTACAAAGAAGTTTTTGAGGCACAGGTGATGAGACAACAAAAATGTGTTTCGAACAAAACTAAAAAGCAGGCCATGAAAAGAGACGTCAAAAGCATGGGTAATGAGAAGATGTGCAAGCAACAAAAGAAGAAATGTAGTGGAAAAAGATGCGAAAGAAAGTTTAGCACAGGAGAAACAAAAGCAATGTTTGGAGCGACGTGAAGGACGAAAGCTGTCGGTTGTGGGTGCTCTTGTCCTCACCCGTTCTACCTTTTGTCGTGGCTGTTGGTGCATCGACATTCCTCACGCTTCCTCCACGACCTCCGTGAGTAATTGATCTACTCTGAGGCTACATTGCTTACCCCCGTGATCCTCTGTGGCATAGCCCAAAAACCAAAAACTCCATAGCTTACCCAACGATCATGCCACTGCGCTACTTATACCATACGGCAAAGCAGTGGCACGCACCGGCTCCTGCACCATCGCTTGGTCGATGCTTTCTCGCACCTGTCGTCGGCACGACGGGCCCAACCGACGCCCCCCCGACGGGGCCCCCCTCGAACCCGATGACAGCAGCTGCTCTAGCAAGTGTTGCTGTGGTTGTGGCAGAAACTATTGCTGTTGTTGCTGCTACGATTGTTGCTTTGGCTGCCAGAAAAGTTGGTACGGCAGATGTCGTTGCTACAACAGGATGCTGCTACTGTAGCAGTTCACTACTGTAGATACTACATCTTCTACTACTACCGCGGCTACTGCCGGCCACCGTTGCTGATGTAGCTGCTCTCCGCCGCTGCTATTGATGCGGCTACTACCCGCCGCCGCTCCTCCTAAATCTGCCCAGTGCTGCTGTTGCTCTTGCTCTTCGCCGTTGCTATAGCTTCTCGCCGCCGCTGTTACTACTACTACTGCTGCTTGCCGCCTCTACTGCTGCAGGTGCCCACTACCGATGCTGCTACTACGCCTGCTGCCCACCGCTGCTACTGCTACAGCTGTCCGCTGCTAGTATAGGACCCATAGATGGTGGGGGTCCTGTTGCCGCTACTGCTGTACCTGCCTTTTGCTATTGCTGCTGTTGTTACTACGGCTCCTGCTCTTGTCTTTAATGTCTCATCTCTCATCCCTCATCTCTCTTCTTATCTCTCTTCTCTCATGTCTCATGTCTCATCTCTCATCTCTCATGTCTCATCTCTCATGTCTGATGTGTCATGTCTAATGGTGCATGTCTCATCTCTAATGTCTAAAGTCTCATCTCTCTTCTCTCATCTCTCATCTCTAATGTCTCCTATCTCATGTATCACCTCTCATCTCTCATCTCCCATCTCTCTTCTCTCATCTTTCATCTCACTTCTCTCATCGCTCATGTCTCATGTATCATCTATAATGTCTCATCTATCATGTCTAATGTCTCATCTCTTATCTCTAATGTCTCATGTCTTATCTCTAATCTCTCACCTCTCATCTCTAATGTCTCACGTCTCATGTCTCATCTCTTATCCCTCATCTCTCATCTCTAATCTCTCATCTCTCATCTCTCATCTCTCATCCCTCATGTCCCATGTCTCATATCTCATGTCGCATGCCTCATGTCTCATCTCTCATGTCTCATGTCTCATGTCTCATCTCTCTTCTCTCTTCTCTCATCTCTCATCTTTCGTCTCTCATCTCTCATCTCTAATGTTTCTTGTCTCATGTCTCATCTCTCACCTCTCATCTCTGATGTCTCATGTCTCATGTCTCATGTCTCATGTCTCATGTCTCATGTCTCATCTCTCATCTCTCATGTCTCATCTCTAATCTCTAATGTCTCATGCCTCATTTCTCATCTCTCATCTCTCATCTCTCATCTCTCTTCTCTCATCTCTAATGTCTCACCTCTCATGTCTCATATCTCATCTCTCATCTCTCATCTCCAATCTCTCTTCTCTCATCTCTCATGTTTCATGTCTCATCTCTCATGTCCCATGTCTCATCTCTCATGTCTCATCATTAATGTTTAATCTCTCATGTCTCATCTCTCATGTCTTATCTCTCATGTCTCATCTCTCTTCTCTCATCTCTCATGTCTGATGTCTGATGTCTCATCTCTAATCTCTAATGTCTCATGTCTCATGTCTCATCTCTAATGTCTCATGTCTCATGTCTCTTCTCGCATCTCTAATGTCTCATGTCTCATCTCTCATGTCTCATCTCTCTTCTCTCATCTTTCATGTCCCATGTCTCATGCCTCATGTCTCATGTCTCATGTCTCATCTCTCTTCTCTCATCTTTTATGTCCCATGTCTCATGTCTCATCTCTAATGTCTCATGTCTCATGTCTCATCTCTTATCTCCCATCTCTCTTCTCTCATGTCTCATGTCTCATGTAACGGGGTGCCCCATGTTTGTCTGGCATACTCGAGGCTCGTCCGAGTTTTGGGTACAGTATACATACCTTGTACTTTGTTCATTGTAAGTAACCTTTATTTTCCAGCTCTGGTTTCCAAACTTCTTCAAGTCTAATATTTCCGCTACGTTTGTGCTCTCCACACACCAAGGATTAATCTTCAAAGAGCACACACTCTCACATATCATCTCTACTGTCTCATCTCTCATCTCTATTGTTTCATGTCTCATTTCTCATCTCTCATCTGTAATGTCTCATCTCTCATCTCTAATGTTTCATGTCTCATGTCTCATCTCTCATCTCTCATCTCTCATGTCTCATCTCTAATATCTAATGTCTCATGTCTCATATCTCATGTCTCATGTCTCATGTCTCATTTCTCATCTCTCATCTCTCTTCTCTCATATCTAATGTCTCACCTCTCATTTCTCATCTCTCACCTCTCATCTCTCATCTATCTCTTCTCTCATCTCTCATGTCTCATGTCTCATGTCTCATGTATCATGCCTGATGTCTGATGTCTCATGTCTCATGTCTCATGTCTCATGTCTCATCTCTTATCTCTTATCTCTCATCTCTCATCTCTCTTCTCTCATCTCTCATGTCTCATACCTCATGTCTCATCTCTCATCTCTAATCTCTCATTTCTAACATCTAATGTCTCATGTCTCACCTTTAATGTGTCATGTCTCATGTCTCCTCTCTCTCTTCTCTCATCTCTAATGTCTCACGTCTCATCTCTCATGTCCCATGTCTCATGTCTCATGTCTCATCTATCATATCTAATGTCTCATCTTTCATGTCCCATGTCTCATGTCTCGTCTCTTATGTCTCATGTTTCATGTTTCATGTCTCACCTCTCACCTCTCATCTCTCATCTCTCATCCCTCATCTCTTATCTCTCATCTCTCTTCTCTCATGTCTCATGTCTCATGTCTCATCTCTAATGTTTCATGTCTCATGCCTCATGTCTCATGTCTCATGTCTCATGTCTCATGTCTCATGTCTCATCTCTCATCTCTCATCTCTCATCTCTCATCTCTCATCTCTCATCCCTTATCTCTCATGTCTCATCTCTAATCTCTCATCTCTAGTGTCTCATCTCTCATGTCTAATATCTCATCTGTCATATATAAGGTTTCATGTCTCATGTCTCATGTCTCATCTCTAATATCTCATCTCTCATCTCTATTGTCTCATGTCTCATCTCTCATCTCTATTGTCTCATCTCTTATCTCTCACCTGTCATCTCTCATCTCGCATCTCTCATCTCTCATCTCTCATCTCTCATCGCTCATCTCTCATCTCTGATGTCTCATGTTTCATCTCTCATGTCCCATGTCAGATGTCTCATGTCTCACCTTTAATCTCTCATGTCTCATCTCTCATCTCTAATGTCTCGTGACTCATGTCTCATGTCTCATCTCTAATGTCTCATCTCTCATTTCTCATGTTTCATCTCATGTCTCATGTCTCATCTCCCATCTATCTTCTCTCTTCTCTTATCTCTTATCTCTCATCTCTCATCTCTCATGTATCATCTCTCATCTCTAATGTCTCATCTCTCATCTCTCACTTGCATTTTCACACGTCGAATGGGATGCTGGACTACACAAGCCGATAGCCGGAATTTACCTGGTCCGCAAAAAGCTAAACTAAACGCTAGGTGTTTGTGACTGTTTTGCATGTCTGTGACTGTTGTGTGTGTGTGTGTGTGTGTGTGTGTGTGTGTGTGTGTGTGTGTGTGTGTGTGTGTGTGTGTGTGTGTGTGATATAGAAGACTATTGACGAACGCTTTCTAATGGTTTGAAGGCATGTTTCAAGTTAACTTTAAAGTCAAATTACAAGTCAAGTTTGAAGATAAATTTGTTTTCTCTCT
>SZWC01007704.1:94221-124878 GCA_023375785.1 Penium margaritaceum | reverse complement strand
GAGAGAGAGAGAGAGAGAGAGAGAGAGAGAGAGAGAGAGAGAGAGAGAGAGAGAGAGAGAGAGAGAGAGAGCTACACGGGCCGGAGCTCAACTACGTGGTGTCGTGAAATAAATGCTCGAAGTTGTGCACACATTTAAGACATGGTGGTGCTACTTAGAATGCCGGCAATGCATCGTCCGCACTTACCATCATGCCCTGAAATATCTAAAGACTTAGACAAATCTAAGTCGTTGAAAAACTCAGTAAATGGAGTTCCTTGACTCCAACTTCGACTACAACATCGAGTACCGACCTGGAAAATCTAAGCCAGCGGATGCTCTAAGTCTGCAACCAGATTTAATGGCAGAGATCAGCATGTTGCTTGTCGAACAAGAATCGTACCTCATGAGGTTGTTAGTGAAGGGTTACGAGGAGTTCGACGGGTATGACAAAACCAAGTTTTGGTTCGACGATCACTACTGGAAACGGAGATTCACTTTCCAATTCGATGTTCCACCAAATGAGGAGCTATAGACAATGTTATTGGAGGAATGCCATGACACCGTTCCAATTCGATACTTTGACGAGGACAAGAAGCTCAAGAAACTGGCAACGTCCTATTGGTGGGACGAGATTCAGACCAACGTGTGACACCTATCAGCGACAAAAATCTTGTTGCACAAAGCCACCCAGTCTACAAGAACCGCTACTTGTTCCAAAGGAACTGTGGACCAATATCAACATGGATTTTTTTATGGGACTGCCCACCAATCCCGAGGTGTATGATTCCATCCTTGTCATGGTGGACAGGTTTTCAAAAATGTTGCACTTCATCCCGAAGACAACCACCGTGACCACAGAGGGAACAACACGGCTGTTTCTAAGCCAGATCATACGGTTGCACGGTGTGCCACATACCATCGTCAACGACAGAGACGGCCGCTTCGCCAGGCATCTTTGGTACGAACTGATGACACGTTTTGGCACTCGGAACTAGGCATCAACAGCGTTCCATCCTGAGACCAACGGGCAAACTGAGCGGACCAATTAGACACTCAAACAACTCCTCCACGTGTTAGGTGTTTACCACGGCACCGATTGGATAGCTTAACTGCCGACCTCCAAACTCGCATACAACTCCGCCACTTCCACGGTAATCATTGACATTCCTTTCGAAGTGGTGACTGGATCACAGAGTCAGACCAATATCCCCACGGTCAATATCTACCTTGGGGAATTTGCAAGAGTTTGGGAGGAAACACATCAAACCCTCGCAAAGACTCAAGCAGCCATGAAGAGAGCAGCCAACTGACATCGGAGCGATGACGTGTTCAGCTCTGGCGATAACGTCCTCCTCAGGTTTGAGGACAGGACTTTACACAGCTCAAACCCCAATGGTTGGGACAGTTTGAGATCGAGCGAATACAAACTCCTGTCTCCGCTTAACTTTGCCTACCTGTCAGCATGGTGATTCATCATGTTTTCCACATCAGCAAGCTCAAACACTATCGGGACCCCAGTGCAAACTTCCCTGGTAGAGACATTGCACCTCCACCTCCTGTACAAGTGGACAAGGATATGGAGTACGTGATTGAAGATATCCTACAACATCAATGTCGTGGAAAAATGAGCTCGTATCTGGTTAAGTGACATGGCTATGACATTGTGTACGACAGTAGGGAATCCTACAACAACCTCCAAGACGTCGATCATCTGATCGATGGATAATTCCATTGTCATCTGCCTACGTCTGGAAGCACACCGGGGAGTCGCGGCTTAAAGGAGGGGAAGTGTTACACCTCCGACGTACACGAGTCTGAAAACTCCGTGAGTGGGCATTTCTGTCATTGCATTCATGGCCTGCCACGGGTCGACTTCAGGATTGAACACCGTTCGGCCGACGGTATTTTGGCCAATTGCCTCGACCTCCGGTGTTTCGTTCTGGAAGTTTTGGACAGCTCCAACCACCTTACAGAAATGTCGACAGAAGTGTCACAAATTATATCGATGTTTTGATATTGTTCGGTCAACCTCATGACAGCGCTAGACTTTTATAAAGAAGCACATTGATATTCTGGAAGACCCCTAACTTCTTGGTGGAGCTTCTTGAAATAACCACTCATGGCGAGACCTCGCACGCGTCGCTCTGCTCGAGCACCGAGGACCCAACATATGTCCATTCTAATTCTCGGCATTGTATGTATGTGCTTGACTCACTCGACACTTGTCATCAAAGTACACTTATTACTTAATAGAAATTATCCATTTGTCCCAAATCCTCTAATTGTCTTTTGTCCCGCACCTCATCCCTATGAACCACCTATGTTCTGCTCGGCGTAACATATGTACCCGAGTGATTACTAATTTCAGTTTTGTTTTCTTGTTAATTTAATGATCTGTAATGTTGGCCAAATATCGGGTTCTCATTATTTCCTGTTATGTTCAAATTTGTCGTAAAGTGGTCCATGGTCCTTTGATTTTGGTAACGAGCCAAGCACTGTACTTTTGTGATCCATGATTTCGACAATCCAGATACCTCGTATTGTGTGTTTGCATGCTCATGCACAAAGTACTCTGGCTGTCCAATGGTCTCTCTCATTTGAGTTTGCCACATTCAACGGTCATTTTTTTGCTGCTCTTGCCGCTGCTCTCATGTCGGCAGCGCACTGAACAGAAGTTGCAAGTGAAATCACTGCATCATCGTAAATTAAATGTCTGGCATTTTGTGGGATAGGCTTCATTCAATTTTGAGCTGTTGACACACCAAGAGCACAACTCCCTCTTACACGCACCTACATTCAGTACACAATCATGGACAAGTTTTTAAAGGTGGTGTCTCTCAAGGAATGTGCATGTCGTTTACACCATGCAGCATGTCAGGGCCCTCCGCATTGTCCATCTCCACCCAAGGGACCTATTTGGTCGTCCCCGCCAAGTGCTCATGCTAACCATCGATGACTCCATCAATGTCCATACTTCATCCGCCTATGCCGGCACCTACGTGGACATCAAGGGAAAACCAGCATCAACGAACATCCCATTGACGTTGCCTGCAAGTCTTCCACTCGCAGTTTGCATGCCGAGCTCAGCGCAATGCACTCTGATGCCACCAATGCCGACAACGTCAGCTTGCGATGCTCCTCCACGCGAATTCAAGAGCTATGCTCCTGGCGCATCCAGCTCTTCTTTTGCTGTTCCCTCAGCTGCCAATTGTGCAACTCCACCACTGGCTGTCGAGCCCATCCCTAGTCGTCGTCTGACAAGGAGGGCCAGGAGAAGGTGCCTATGGCTGGCGCACCCGTCCCTCGGTGCCACCTCGCATGCGACGACACCGAAGAGCATATACCGGACCTGCCCTCTTTCCTCCGTCGATATGAGCAGCCTGCTGCACGACGCAGTGGGCTAATCATGACAACGGCGTGTTCCGCCGGCCGCATGAGGTTTCTAGACTCGTTTGACGTGGACAACGACTTCTCGTCATCATCCTCAGAGGAGTAGTTTAGCGACAACAGTACCGGCACCAAGTGCAACACCCTGTACATTTCGGAGGGCACAACCACGACATCCGCAGATTTGAGCAGAAGTTCTGGCACATCCAAAAAGAATGGAAAACACTGTGATTGGTGCAGGAGTGGTCATTTTCAGACAATCTATCTTCTGTGTAAATCTCAACCATCGGTGTATGCCACGGTCATGCATATCAGACGTGGGTTCACGAAATCTGATAGATATTGTGTTTCTGATATACTTGTTGCGAGTACAGAATCTGGATGGTTTGTGGATGGGACCAAGGTTTTTAGGATGCAGTACGAGGAGGTTGTTCTGGTTGCAATTGCATATGCAAGAAGAAGCGGAAGCATGGCTGCCAAGGGAAGCGTGCTTGGCTCACCGAGCACCCGTCAATTGTTGATGCAATCCAATCAACGCTCGAGGAGGCAGGGGAGGCCAGGCATGCGCTGAACTCTGTTCAGCGCATGCCTGGCCTGAAGGTCATCCGTATGAGATACGCGCGTTCATGGCAAGGCATACTCCAGATCACCTAGAACATGTGTTTGCACGTTCGTGGGTGCGGAGAATTGTCCACATAGAAATGGGTTGGTCGTGGAGGAGCAGAACCACTGTTGCTCAGACGTTGTCGGCCGACTTTGAATATAATATCCTAATCCTCTATTTTTTAGCAGCTTGCACGGTGACGCTGTATTGAATCCAGTCATTCCTTGTCATTAATGCCCACCACACATCCATCCAACTGCTGCCAACTGCCGGCCACACGTACACACCAAGGCAGCGTCTATGTTGGGGCGAGGTACGCGTGGGGGATTCGGAGAGTAGTTTCCTTATGAAAGGGCGGGTGAGGAGGGTTGCATTAAATTTCCACAGCTTTGTTTGCGGTTTTGAGACACCTATGTGCTGAAGAGTAACCTCAGGTGCTGCAATATGGTCTGAAAGTCTTCTGTGGACTGCAAGGTGTGTGGCGTGGGTTAGGTTGGATCCAACGTGGTGGAGTGATAGATCCTGTCTAGTCTAGCTACGGGGTTGGACCCCACTCCCACAGGGATCGGCAATAATGTGGTCGTGCCACCACTAATCAAGTTCAGCTATTAACCCAATTAAACCTACATGACTTTCCCGCGTCGTGTGGTGGCTCGACAACGATAGGCAGACAAGACCAACATTTCCAATCTGCATTGCTCAATACAGCTACTCATAGACCTGAACCCAGAACCTTTCCTAACGGACCCATAACACAAGTGGCGATTCCAACATGATCCTTTTCCTTGAATTTAATTAGTATTTCATATTGTTTAGCATTGTAAACAAAACCAGGTGAGAACACGTCTATGTGGAACAACTATTGCCGAAAATCGTTTGAATGGTTCTGGTTTTCCAATGTAAACTCACCGCGTTTCTCCAGATCTTTTTCTTCCAAATGTTTTTTTCAATTAACATACTGAATCTTGATTTCAAAACTTTTTGTTTTTCATTGTTGTCATTTTCATCAATTTTTAAAACAAATTCATAGGAAAAACAAAAATAAATCCAAAGTGGCTTCACTGATTTTAAGGATATATTACCAGGTGTGTCTTACAATCATATTATATTGGAAGCAATCTCTCACCCGGTAGACACTTCATTGAGTGAGGAATCCATTCAATGATAGGTCACATTTGCATTTTCTTCGTACGCCCACTGTTGACACATAAAATTAGTATTTTGTCTCGTTCTGTCATCCAAATCGGACTTGAAAGAACCTAATTTTAAAACGATAAATTTGAACTTCACGTTATAACATGGTCAAGATACTATGTATGTAAACCACCTCCTCCTCCTCCTCCGTGGGCTCTTCATGGGACAGTAGCTCACCCACATATGGAGTGGCCTTACTCTGGAATGTCGGGTTGAACACACGTGTGAAGTAAGAGCAAGCCCGTGCTTTTCTCACCATGGGCTTCTCGTCACGAATGTTTTGCCACCAATTGCAAAACCATGCACGTGCCAGTTCTTTAAATTCTTTCATAAAATTATTCATGATGCCACCCTCACGGTTGCGCTTGACACCCCACACATCAAACATTTCTTCCATCTTGTTTTTCAGCTGGCGGATGATGCCGACATCCGTGGGTTGAGCTTTGCCTGTGAATCCTGTATGGGAAAAGCACACATTGTGCATGTATCGTAATATGAGCCACATATGTAAGGATGCACTGCACTGCGGGTGCCAAGTGTCCTTGACAAGGAGGTGGGACTCTTGGCCCTCGCAGACACCGGCTACAGTGCATGTCTGTTTGTAGTATGCAGCAATAATTGTCTACACCCACTCCTTTGTTGTTTTGCATTTTTCCCGATGGAAAGGAGTGCATTTCATATTCCACCTAGCCTTAATGACCTTTACAGCTTGTTTGCCACGTGGGATGGGCCACGTTGATTTCCTGTCAAAGATTTCCTACATAGAGAGCGTCTCTCCGGTCATCGTGGATGCGACAATGGTAGTAATCGCCCTCTTGTCTTCTAGATTCGCGATGGAAATCTCTTGGTGCCCGCAGGATAAGGAAAACTCTCATCCACCTTCACTCGGAAATAGCATAATTACAACAATGACTGTGCCTCAAGCCTCAGAAAATATCCCTCCAAATCCTCCTGCAACGCAACGAACATCACCTCCAAAAATACATCTTAACAGCAGAACAGTTACGACATCAACTTACCCAAATCAAATTAACCAAAAGCCTTGAACAAGCATCACAAGTTCTGAGTAGCCTTGTCAAGGCCACGAAACAAGAAGCACTGATGAAAGCACTCAGAGAAGACGGCACACCACCAACCACAACCATCAAAGAAGTGAGTCATATAGTCACTGCTTTCTACATAAACCTATTCATCCCCAAAATGCAGCTATCTCTTTCCTCCACAACTGCCACCACTACCCCAACTTTAGGTCCATTACCATCAAACACTCACCATCCCAATCACCATCGATGAAATCATATCTACAATCAAATCCCTCCCCCGCAGAAAAAGCCCAGGCCAAGATGTTTCTACAGCAAAGTTCTACAAACACGCCTGGAAAGCCTACGCCCCAGCTATCCTCACTTTTTTCCTGAACGTACCGTACTAGGACGTGAAAGGTGGTTAAATTAAGGTTTTGACCCATTTTTTGTCTTTGTCCTTGTTTACAGTGGCTGGATTTGAGTTTGTCCCTATTTCTGGTTTTTGGTCATATCGGTAGTCTGTAGTTTCATTCACCGGCAGTGTTCGACACTTGTGAGAGACATTGCTGTGCTCGCAGTCAAGCAACGAACAACGCGGCTGCAAGCACATGCACCACACTAGATGCTCGATGTGCAAGCGTCAAAGGCGGTACGTGTGCATTCAAACTTTAAACTTTGAACAGCGAACTGCAAGAGGCGTGCGTACATGTGGAGTTGAGATTGCACCCACAACTATTCTTTTCCTTGTGTCTAACAAAGCCCCAGGATTTTGTTTTTGTCCCAAATACCCACACCTCCACCACACCTTGTCTTCATACTTTTTCAATATTGCCTCAATCTTTCACGTACTAGTACGGTAATTCACTACCTAGAAAAACACCCAGAATTCACAGACACTACTACATGTCTACTCTTCAAAAAAGGAGAACCCACCCTGATGAAAAACTACCGTCCAATCTCACTCCTTAATACTGAATACAATATTCTTACAAAGCTTCTCGCCAACAGACTACACAAAAAAAAAAAAAAAAAAAAAAAACGTTACCGAGCATCATTAGCCTAGAACAAACCAGCTTTGTTCACAGAAAAAACATTAAAGATATCCTCTCCTGCATCCTAGACCTTCAACATTGTTCTAAACACACAAAAAACAAACTTGTCTTCCTCGTAGCAGACTTAAAAAAGCCTACGACAACCTCATTTGCCCACATCTCTACCGTACCATGGAACAAATGGCTTTTCCCACAATTTTCACACCCTGGATAAAGGCTGCGCTTCCCATAAGGCTTGTTAACAGAAAGCAAACATACCAAATCCAGACGTTGTTGGGTGTCCGACAAGGCTTTGCCATCGCTCTCCTCATGTTCATCATCGTAATGAAACCACTGAACTAAATTCTTAAGACATGCATACCACGCCGAATAACCTTCCTACACACATACCCCAACAATGCAACTTAGGCAAGTGACACGACCATATTCCTCACCTCACATACAGCACTGAACCAGGCCATCCTCATTCTAGACCAAGGTTTTGCTATCACTGGCCTCAAAGAAAACAACGGATACCTTCCTTTGAGGATATTTGCTAAAAAAACCTCAGCATGAGCATAAAATGACATCCTGTTTTCAAGTCTGTCAAGCCCATGTCCTTCATCTTTATAAAGTAAGAACACTCCAGATATTCCATGCTTTTTCATGGCTGATACTATTTGATCCGACACAATGGGAGGACAGCCTATTTCACTACACTACAGAACCGCAAAGAGTAGTCGGCATAAAATTAGAGCACAATACAACCTCTCGCAACATGTGGGAGGGTCTCATCACAAAAATTCAAGACGCCGCAGTTCTCTGGCGCAATACCCATAGCTCCACTCCTATAAAAATCATGACAATCAACACGTGCCTCTGTTAGAATTTCTCTACCACTCCGAACTACAACCTCCCCCTCCCAACATCTTTGTACAAATCACCAACATTCTGCTTAACCTACTATCCTCACCATCCAAAGAGAACTCACTACGTGATATTTTTTCCCCTTAGTATGCCGGAGGCAACACCAGGAGGCATCAACAAGCCACTGGAGGGAGGAAATCCTTGCAACTTACTCTAGCTGCCTGAGGAGTGTTCCCAATCTAGATTTGATTGAAGTTCCGGAGTTGCTAAATCCAGTGAAATTGTTTCACTGGAATCAAACAAGTAACAAGGGATATATGGGCTTCCAGATTTGGGGTGTGTGCGGCAGCTCTGGGAGTTGGCCGCGGTTCAACTGTCGGTGAAAAATCTACTGGAACGAGTAAGAAAAGTACATCTGGTGTTTTAGCCGTGGAAGACTGCTGAGGAGTCCGGTGGATAAGATTGACCAGAACTAGTAGTGCGGATTTTTACTCAGGGACTAAGCCAAAATCCTGGCTCAGAGTCCGAAACTCAGTAGTACAGTTTGTTACTCGGGGACGATCAAAATTCTGACTACTGGCCTGCGGACAGGTTTCAAACCACATCAATCCCCATCAGCAAACTCTATGATTAACTCATCAAAACGTACCCCAAAAGGACAGGGGGAACCGCCACTATGTGCAGGGATATCTACACCTCTGGAAAGGCGTTTTGATGGGTCCTTGATGTGCGACAGTGCTTCGGTGGGCAGGCACTTTAGCTGACATAGCAGGCGCTACAGTTAACCAGATCGTACGCGGTTTGGTGCATTGGGAAGCTTGATACTAGCCCTACAAATTTTCAGTTATATCCATGTCCAAAAACAAAATAATCTTTGTATTATTCCCTTCACAAAAGTGACTGCATCGGAACTCTGTCCAACTCCCAGAAACATAGCGTGAGACGACGAGAAAGCTCACTCTTAGACTCAAAATTTGCACAAAACAAATCCAGGAACACAAGTGAAGACCCTTCAGGCCATTCTGGAACTGCCGCCACACAGGTTTCTGAAAAAGGGTTATGGGCCCACCAACCTGACCAGTCTTCACATCACTCACGACTTTCGCAGCGGACGGGATTGTTATCGCGGACGACGCCACCATCAAACACTGAGGTCTCGGAGTGGAAGACAACAAAAATGGCATAGAAGGAGACACAGCCCATTCAGAAGTATGCGGGCGGCCCAGGCTTTGGGCTGTGGAGATGGCACTTTGAGCTCTACCTCGAGCATAAGGGGTTGTTGCAGGTCATGAAGGGAATGGAAGTCCTCAACAAATCGACAGCGACGAAGCATAAATTGAGGCCTTTACAAAGAAGAACACGGAGGTGCTCATGCTACTGGTGTTCGGGACGGCAGAGTTATAGTGCAGCTACGTCAAGGGTTGCACGTCGGCAGCCAAGACTTGGCAAAAACTCTGCGTCATCCATCAATTCAACTCGCTGGCAACTAAAATCTTTGCAATGAAGCGACTTCTTGCGGTAAGAATTGAGGAGGGAGATGATGTCATCTCTTTCATGTATTAGATTGAGTCGCTTTCCTCACAATGTAACAATGAAGGGTGGATGATTGACATGTAGCTACATGTGATGGCGCTCCTCGTGGCCCATCCTGACAGTTGGAGCCTTCTCATCACCGTCTTTGGAGGATGGACAGAGGACAAGATCACCTATGGTGCAGTCGTAGAGTAAATTTGCAACAAGGTACAACGAAGGAGTTGTAGGGAGTCCTCGTTTTCCTCATCGGCCCTCTTCACCAAAACGCATGGTGGCAGAAGCGGGGACATAGGAGATGGCGGACATGGCGGCGGCAAGAAGGGTGCCAAGAAGGGTATGTGCCGCAACTGCGGCAAGGAGGCCCACTGGATCCGAGAGTGTATCGAAGAGGCAAAGGCTGGTGGCAAGGACGCCAAAGGCAGGGAGGCGCTTCTCAAAGGCACTCAAAACCACTACCTCAAGAAGGCTAACTGGCGATGCCTTGGCTCCGGAGCGAAGGAGCACACCCAGATCGAGAAGGTTGGATTCTTCAACTACACCAAATCCAACAAGTCCATGGTGGTCACGAACGACAAGGTCGAGCCGGTGGCTGGGCAGAAAATGTGAATGTGGAGGTGGTGGTTGGTGGGAAGCAGGTACATTGCGTCATGAAGGGTGTAAGCACGTAACTAGCTTGGCTGAAATTCTAAGTGCCAGCCGCTTGATAGGCAAGGGGTACGAGGTCCTCTTCAGGAGAAAGAGGACAATCGTACGGAAGGACGGTGGCGATGAGATCATGCTAGAGGCTAAGCATGAAGGAGGCCTCTATATCATGGAAACCAAGGTGATTGTCACGGTGATGGATTCAGCAGACTTGCAGGAACACACCGTCAACCTTGCCAAAGTAGGAGGAGATGATCTGGAGCTCTGGCACCAACGACTTGGACATTCCTCACCCGCAGTTGTGAAGGAGATGGAAAAGCACGAGCTCGTATGCAGCCTTATCATCGACGGTGCGGAAGAGGCGACAGATGCAGTACCGCACAAAAAGTGTGAGCCTCGCACTTTGGACAAGGTGTGGTGCAAACCGTTCAATGAGCATGAATCGCGCCTCAGACCTGTTGGAGGTCGTGCACCGTGATGTATGGGACCATTCAAGATGGCGTCAAAGAGCGGCGCACGTTACTTTGTCACCTTCATTGATGAATTCAGTAGAAAACTCTACATGTACTTCATGAAATGGAAAGGCGAGGTCGTGGACTGGGTGGAGGAGTATGTCACCACGATGGAGAAGTAAAAATATGGCTCAGACAGGACTGTCGGTATTTCCTCATGACCCTAAAGAAAATCGATGATGAGGTGGACAGCGATGTTCCCTCTAGGGTTGTCAAAATCCTCTCCGAGTTCTCATATGTGTTTGAACCTCCACCGGATGGGTTGCCATCCAGGCATGTGGTCGGACACAAAATCCCATTAGAACCAGCAGTTGCGCCCCCCTTTTGATCGGTATACAGTCTTGCAGAACGACAAGAAACTAAAACACAAATCAAGGAATACCTCACAAAAGGACTGGATTGAACCAAGTCCGTCCCCATTTGGGGTTCCCATCCTCCTTGTGAACAAAACGATAGATGTTTGAGGATGTGCGTAGACTACCAGGCATTGAACAAACTCACTATGAAAACTTAATACCCGCTTTCGCGCATCGAGGATCTGTTTGACCAATTTCAAGGAGCAAAATTATTCAAATTCCTCGACCTCTCACAAGGATACCACCAGACCCGGATCACTGACGAGGATGTACTGAAAACAGAATTTCGAGTTCATCTACGATACTGTCAGCGGCAAGTCCTCTGTTTTGGAATCACGAACGTACCTAAAACATTTCAAGCAAAATGAACAACATCTTTAGGGACCACCTTAGCAAGTCAGTCTTGGTGTATGTTGATGAAATCCTAATCTTCTCGGAGAACCACAAAGACCATGAGCAACACTTCCGAAGATTTCTCGAGATTCTTTGAGCTTATCATCTCTTTGAAAAGAAGAGAAAATGCAAGTTTGCACAGCCAGGGTTGGAGTATCTGGGCCATATCATCAGCGGGGAAGGCATCCTGGTGGACCCTTGTAAGATTGAGGTCGTAAAACATTGGCCTCAACCTAAGAAAATAGGCCAGCACTCTTTTCTTGGCCTCACAAACTACTTCTGACGGTTTTTTAGAGGCTACTTCGCCTTAGCCCCCTCACTACCATAAATCAGAAGATAGCTGTGTGGATTTGTTCAGAAAACCGTACCGAAGTATTTGAGGCTGTGAAATCGATGCTGACATCGGCACCAATACTTGCACTCCCTCATGCAAAGAAACATTGGGAAGTACGATGTGATGCATTGGTTACAGCTTTGGAAGCCGTTCTCATGCAAGATGGCCACCCTGTTACCTATGATATTTACAAGCTTTTGGATGTAGAGACAAGGTATACTACAAGGGATCAAGAGCTCCTGGCAGTTGTGCATGCTCCCAAGGCATGGCGTTGCTACCTTGAGGGTATAGAAGAGCACTTTACAGTGGTCACTGACCATAACCCCCTCATTTTCTTTCAGATACAACCAATCCTCTCAAGAAGATAGGCACGGTGGAGTACGTAGTTGAGTTGTTGCACATTTATGTGGGAGTACAAACTAGGACATACTAACATGGCTGACCCCCTGAGTTGAAACCCGTCGCACGTGGTTGTTCTGGCGGACAACATGGATATCACCAACCAACGCTTTGTAGCGCTTGTGTCAATAACCACACTGAAACCAAACCCACTCCGCCCACCCCCACGGCTAGTGATCAGCGTCAATCCCTTCAGAAATCAATTCTGAATAGATTATACCATGGACCCTTGGTTTGCCGAGCCAAAGAACATCAAACGTCATAGCCTTGTTGAGGCTACAGGGCTCCACTTGCATGGTGAATGCATGCTTTTCCTAGATGTGAATAGCCTTTGTAAACACATTATGTTTGATTTCCATAACCCTCCACCAACCTGGTACGTGGGACCAATGAAAACTGGACATGCCCCCAAGCATTATTGGTGGACGGGTTGGAGTACAGACATTTGGAAGTACTGCATGATGTGTGACCTCTGTTTACGTAACAAGAGCTCCAATATGGCACCGGGGGGACTCCTCCAACCTCTTCAACTTCGGGCCAACACATGGGAATTAGTGCCCATGAATTTCATCATGGGAATCCTAGACCAAACAAGGCCATGATGCTATCCTGATCGTGGTAGACCACACCACAGGGATGGCTCATTTCATGCCCACTATGACCCGGGTGATGGTCGAGGAGATGGCAGGCGCGTTTATGAGGGTGTTATCAAGTACCATGGTTTATCCCTCCAAATTATCTCTGATCAAGATCCACGTTTCACTAGCCGGTTTTGGCTCACAATACAAGAATGGGTTGGAACTCGACAAAGCATGTCCTTAGCATTTTACCCATAGACAAATGGGCAGATGGAATCCATGAGCCAAACACTTGAACAAATGTGTACGTGGACACAACGATGGAAGATAGGGATGACTACTTGGCCCTAGCCGAGTTTGCCGTAAACAATTCAGTCAACGAGTCAACCGGCTTTATCCCCTTCTTCCTCAACCACGGTCGGCATCCAGCGGTACACGCTTCCATGGTGAAGTGCAGGGGTGGTAAGGATCAGGTACCCTCCGTCCAGGTCTTTGTCGATCACAAGGATGCCCTATGACGGGACGCCAAGGCTCACTCCTCGACAGCAGCAGAAAGGCCTATGCCGACCAAAACCATCGTGAGTTTTCATTTACTCCTGGAGATCGTGTGTTATTGAGCACATGGAATTTGTCACTGAAAACACCGGGTGCACGGAAGATGCTACCAAAAGGGCTCGTTCCTTTCACAGCGATTAAAAAAATTGGATAGGAGGCGTATTCATTGGCCCTTCCACCAGCCATGTACATCCATGATACCTTTCACGTGAGCCTCCTTGCGCCCTACACTACAGAGGAGTCCATTCAGCCACAAGCTCTTGCACACCTAGCTTGACTAGTATGAGATATACCACATCCTCCAACACCGTGAACACAGTCTGCATGCGCGAGTGGTAAAGTAGTACCTCATCCAGTTTTGGACCTGACTACAATACTGTGAGCCACAATTGCGAGTGCCGCTTGCTGCAATCACAGAGTATTGGGAGGAACTGGCGAGGTTAAGTTGGTTAATGTCTTTCAATACGCACGTGGAACTCTGTATTAGCTTACTTGTGTTCTCATAGTAGTTTCTTAGGGGTTTTCTAGTGTGGGGAAGGGGGGGGGAGATGACAACGCATATGGGGCAAGTGTATGGGGTAGTGTATCACTGTCTCGGTGATAAGTGTGTCATATTCATACACATGTGTATTATGTATTTGGATGTATTCCTTTTTGTGAGTGATCACTGATAGAGAAGGGAGGGCGAGGAGGAAAAAGTGTATGGGACAAGTGTATGGGATAATGTATCACTGTCCAGGTGGTAAGTGTATCATATTCATACACATCTGTATTGTACTATTGGATGTCTTCCTCGGAGTGAGTGATCAAAGATAGGGAGGAGAGGGGGGTGGAGAGGGAAAAGTGTATGGGACAAGTGTATGGGATAGTGTATAAATGTCCGGATGGTAAGTGTCTCATGTTCATGATGGAAATGGGGCCATCCGGCTCAATCACAGGTCCACAGGATCAGGCATGGAGAAACTATCAAATTCCTACTCCGATTGTCAATCCCACTTCACCATGTGAAAGATCACATGGAAACTTGTCTACGGTCCAAGTTTCGGGCCAATCCAACAGTCAGATGGGGAGAAATGAATCTCTGAAGTTTCCGGGATCATATACCACAGGACTCTGGGCCAGGGCTCCATGCCTTCGTCTCAAAAAGGAAAAAAGGGTGAGAGGTCCAGGGTCAATACCAGCTGAAGACAATATCCAAAATGGCCCTTGGTACTAGTCTTGCCTTACCATCGTGTGCTGACTAGGATAGATGGATGTGGCCTTACATTTTAGGTGAGGTGTGATCCTCTTGATGGTTTGGTGTGCTAGCCATGGACACATGGCCGTTTCCCATGTGATTGTGGGTGATTTGACCATGAGGAGTGTGAAATGAGATCATGCTCTAGCTCTTTAGGTTGTGTGTGAGTGGCCAGCCTGATTGCTAGGCTGATTTCCTCTCTTGTGTGAGCTTCTAATGTGGTGTGAGTGAGACTTGGCCTGCATGGCCAAGGAGTGTGGCTTGTGAGAGGGCAGACTTACCCATGCTCCTACCACTTATATACTGCTTTGTTTTGAGTGATGTAACAAGCATTCAAGAGTGCATCCCGTGCCCTTCCATGCCCAAGTGCTCGCTTTTCCATTGCTGCCCCTTTCTCCAAGTTCCAACAATTCATATACATGTGTATTCTGTAGTTGGATGTCCTCCTTGGTGTGAGAGATCACTGATAGAGAAGGAAGGAGGGGAGGATGAGGGAGAGGTATCTGGGGCAAGTGTATGGAATAGTGTATCAATGTTCGAGTGGTAATTGTATCATATTCATACATATGTGTGTTGTGTACTTCGATGTCGTCCTTGGTGTGAGTGATCACTGATAGGGAGGGGAGGAGGGAGGGAAACGTGTACGAGGCAAGTGTATGGGGTAGTGTATTGCTTTCTGGGAGGTAAATGTATCTTCTCATACACATGTCTATTGTGCAGTTGGATTTCTTCCTTGGCGTGAGTGATCACTGATAAGGAAGGGAGGGGGGAGGGAAATGTGTATGGGATAAGTGTATGGGGTAGTGTACTACTGTGCAGGTGATAAGTTTATAATATTCATACACATGTGTATTGTTTAGATAGATGTATTCCTTGGTGTAAGTGATCACTTATAGGGAAGGGAGGAGAGGGAGGAGGGAAACATATATGGGACAAGTGTATGGGGTAGTGTATCACTGTCCGTGTGGTAAGTGTATCATATTCATACACATGTGTATTGTGTACCTGGATGTCTTCCTTGGTGTGAGTGATTACTGATGGGGAATGGAGGGGGAGGGGGAGGAGGAGGGAATAGTGTATGGGACAAGTGTATAGGGTAGTGAATCACTGTCCGGATAGTAATTTATGTCATATTCATACACATGTATTCGATGTATTCCTTCGTGTGAGTGATCACTGATAGGGAGGGGAGGGTGGGAGGGAAGTGTATGGGGTAGTGTATCACTGGCCGGGTGGTAAGTGTATCATATTCATATACATGTGTATTGTGTAGTTTGATTTCTTCCTTGGTATGAATGATCACGGATAGGGAAGGGAGGGAGGGGGGAAGTGTATGGGACACGTGTATGGGGTAGTGTGTCACTGTCCGGGTGGTAAGTGTGTCATATTCATATAGAAGTGTATTATGTAGTTGGATGTCTTCCTTGGTGTGAGTGATCACTGACAGAAAAGAGAGGGGGGGGGGAGGAAACGTTTACGGGGCAACGGTATGGGGAAGTACATCACTGTCTATGTGGTAAGTGTATCATATTCATACACATGTGTATTGTGTTTGCTTTCTGTACGTGCTTGCACACTGATGGGACTCTCTATGGAGCACACTACAGAGTCCGCGACTGTGACTGCTATTGACACTCGCAACATTGTCCTTCGTGCCTCTGTTGTGGATGATCTGTATCGTGACTCTCGGACTTCTGCTCCTTGCTCCCCCTCCCCTTCCGCTCGTGTTTTTGTCACTAGTGTTCTGTCTCCTGCGCAACAGCAATTGCTTCATCGCCACCTGTGTCATGTAGGCTCGGACACTGTGTCGAAGCTCATTCGGACACAGCCCACACTCGGTCTTGACGCGGCTTCTTTTTAGAAGCCGCCCAAGACCGACTGTCTCTTTTGTGCTCAGGGTAAGATGCATCGTTGAACCTACCCTCACTCCTGTTATCGCGTACGTCACCCTCTCCAGTTAGTCCATTTGGACCTTCTTGTTCCCCTTCCTATTGGGTCTCTATCCGATCGGGGTAAATACGTCCTGACCCTGACTGATGACTTCACCCGGATGCGGTGGGTCTACAGCCTGCGCCAGAAGAGTGACGCCATTCTCGCGGTTCACCTCTGGCTAGTGATGGCTGAGCGTCAGTCCTGCCACACGCTGCACACCTTCCGCTCGGACCGCGGTGGCGAGTTTCTTGGCGAGATGGACAGCTTCTTCGCCGAGCACGGGATTTTTCACCAGGTTTCCGCTCCTGCTACTCCTCAGCAGAACGGTGTTTCTGAGTGCTGGAACCGCACCATGGAGGATGTTGTTCGCGCTATGCGGTCTGAGTGCGGTCTCCCGGAATCCTTCACTTTTGAAGGCTTCGCCTACATGACTTGGGTCTAGAATCGCCTCCCGCACGGTCCCCTTCCGGACCACGTCACACCGTATGAGCTCTGGTTTGGCCACCGTGCTGACATGTGCCTCGCTCGCGTCTAGGGATCCTTGGCTTCTGTGTGGTACACCGAGGACCAGCAGGGGTCCAAGGTCTCATCGAGGGGTTGCTTGTGTGCCTTTGTCGGCATCTCCCCGCGGTCGAAGGCCTGGCGCTTTTGGGACTCTGCTTGTCGTCACATTGTCGAGTCACGCGACTCGCTCTCCTTTGAGTCCCTTACCTACCGGGATCTGACATCGATCATGTCGCTGTCCGTCACGCATGTTCCTATGTGTGAGGTCTCTCGTCGGATGGGGGAGTCTGCGCCTACGAGCACCTCTCGCCAGGCTGATGTGTCCGCTCGAGCTCCCTCCACTTCTCTGGCTCTAGATGACCCAGCGATCATCGCTGTCGGCCCAGAGATCTCTTCTACCCCTGTCCCCTCGCACCCCACAGGTACCCATGATCCTGTATAAGTACGTATTCTTGTGAACATACATGTGCCCGCCGGCACTCTTGCCCCTGTGCGTGGCCCTACCCCACATGCTCCTACTGTCACACCGAGTCCTGTGTCTCCCACATACGCATCTCCACGCACGCCATCACCAGCTCCCTTGCCTCAGTCCTCCCCAGCTCCGATTATACCTGTTCCTGAGTCTAAGGTGCGCCCCTCGCAGGCGCTGCCTGAGGTGTGGCCCTCGAGCCCAGGTTACTCCCGTGAGCAAGGCGGTCGTCTTCAACCATTGGACTCCGGAGCTCAGCGAGTGTCTGGTCCTGAACCCAGGCCCTCCACTCGCAACATCGTGAGTGGTGATTCCGGCAAAAAGGCCCTAGGCCTGATTGTTCGCACTGATCACATAGAGGTACATCCAGCATGTCCCGTAGGGCACGATCTCATCAATCGCGAGTTCTATATCGCTTGTGATGTAGTAGCCAATCTTGTGGTCGTCAGACCTAGCACTGAGGCGTACGCTCTTGCCACGCAGAGCTCTCCCTCTTTGGCGCCTGACCCGGGCACACTGAGGGAAGATCTCTCATCACAGGATGCTGACACTTGGCATGCTGCCTACGAGGATGAGCTTCGCGCTATCCGAGAGCATAGAGTTTACGAGCTAGTTGACCTTCCACCTAGGAGGAAGGCTGTTCAGGTCAAGTGGGTCTTTCATAAAAAAATGAAGTTGGATGGCTCACTGGAATGCCACAAGGCTCGCCTGGTCCTCAAGGGGTACTCTCACATTGAGGGCATCAATTACACTGACACTTTTGCCCCTGTCGGACGCATGACCTCAGCTCGAGCTCTGTTCGGTGTAGTGGCTCAGCATGACTACAAACTGCACCAGATGGATGTGAACGATGCGCTCCTCCATGGCTCTCTGGATGAGGAGATTTACATGGCTCAGCCACCTGGCTTTGAGGAGGCGACAAGGTCTGGCGCTTGCGCAAGTCCTTATACGGCCTCGAGCAGTCCCCTCGGTGTTGGAACCAGGAGATCACTGGCACCCTGACTCGTGCGGGATATGTACAGAGCGAGGTAGATCCCTCTCTCTTCATCCAACGGAAGCCTGAACGGGTTCACCGCCATCATGGTCTATGTCGATGACCTTCTTATCTCGTCTCCATCACTGGAGGCCATGAAGGAGGCCAAGACTGTCCTCCAGACTGCCTATAGGATGAAGGACCTTGGCCCTGTAGTGGTGTTTCTTGGCATGGAGATTGTGCGAGACCGCAGACGTCATACTCTATTACTTCATCAGGCCCGATACGCACGTGTTGTGGGGGAGCGCTTCAGCAACCTCCTCGGTGCAGTGCCCACGGCTTCCACACCCCTCACACCTGACGGGCAGGATGCCCTGAAGGTGGAAGATCCCACACAGTTGGGGGAGATAGTGGATGCGACCTTGTACCCCCGTCTCATCAGATCTCTGATGTTCCTGGCCACTACCACACATCCTGACATCGTATTTGTTGTCAACCTCCTTGCCCGGTTTTCGCAGGCTCCACGCGCTAGAGTCCTTCACGCGGCTGTGCGAGTAGTGTGGTACGTGGTCTCCACACCGTACCTCGGACGCTGCTTTCGCCGGCAGTGTTCGGTGGTCCTTGATGGCTGCACTGACAGCGATTGGGCCTGGAGCCCAGATGGACGCAATCGCACCGGTTACGTGTTCCTGCTCGGTGGTACCACTGTGTCCTGGCGCAGCGGGAAGCAGGGCTGCATTGTACGTAGCTCATCGGAGGCAGAGTATGTTGCTCTGGGTGTAGGGGCTGCTGAGGCGGTATGGCTACAATGCCTGATCCTTGAGCTGGGACAGTCAGTGCCCGCCATTGTGCTTCATTGCCACAACGAGAGTGCTCTTGCCATTGCGGAGAACTCTGGTGTCTTCCATGCTCGCACCAAGCACATTGCGGTTGAGCATCATTTTGTGTGTGATCTGGTGGAGCGACACGTGATCTCCGTCATTTGGGTTGGCACTGATATGCAGCATGCTAACTAATTGACGAAGGCACTAGCACGCGGAAATTTCCTGGTGGCCATTCGTTCTGTTGGACTTCGCCCATTGCCTGAGAGTGGTTGAGTGTGGGGTGTGTCTGTTTCGTGTCACATCTGTCATTGCACTCATTGTTGTACTCGTCTCAGTGCTGCACGTGTATGGACATGCGTACAATCAGGTCATGGGGGAGTGTTGTGATTTGTGACGTTTCTGTCGACCTGCACAGTTTACTGTAACCACTCGGCCGTGTCCATACTCGTGCAGATCCTTGACGCAGACCCTGGTGGTACCGGTGCGTCATCTGGTGGAGGACTACCAGCTTGGAGCTGACCGACGACCGTTCCAGAGCTCTGGATGCTACCCAGGACCTCCTACAGTTTTTCTGCAGCACGCAGAAGTTAATCGGTGGACTGGCCGTGGGCCCTATTTGCATGTTCTTCCATTGTGTGTCCACCGTTTGATGCCGGATGCATGCATGTGACCAGTCGTAGCGTCTTGCTTGTGATCCTACACGTCTAGGTTCAGACGGTGTAGCGTTCTGACATGTGTGCGCTGAGTTACGGCCAAAATACTGGTTTTTGGGCCGGTTTTAGGACAGATCTGGCACTCTCGCGTGCGACACCCCCCGTGCGCCGCGGCAGGCACTTATGCCATGGACGTGTCATTTTTTAACTTTCTCTGCAAATGCTATTGAAGCATTCTGACACTTTGCCTTGTGTGTCCTAGCCAGACCCTTGCCGTTGTGTGGACGACATGTGACTATCGTCACTGTGTGACCAGGCACTGACGCCTAGTCGACGGCTGTGTCGCTGGGAAGCTTCTACGCACTTTCTCAACTACATAATTTCTCTATTCATAAAGTTGTGATTCATCATTACAATTTGAATCATTATGTTCCTATTTTCAGAACGAACTGTGGGAACGTTTGCAAAACGTTTTCTACAGTTTATTTGTCGCGACATTCATTAAGAGAAAAGTCGAACCTGTAGTGACGCGTTTAGGTGAAGTGTGAATCGACCTTTCCCTTTTGGTCGTCAAACAGGTTTGTCAGCCTGGCGCAATCGCTTCATGATTGTGACAGGCTGTGTTGACCTTAATTTCCATGTTTTCTTGTTTAAAATGTGTTTTGTTACATTGTGAGTCGAAAAAAAAAGAGGGAAAAGGCTAATCGCTTGATTGAAATTCTCCCAACGGCGAGGGTGACAGCTAGAAATCCTAGGCAGCAGGTTGGGGCAGCAGCGTTGTTGATGCAGCGTGCAGGCTTCCACGCTCGTTGCTTAAGTCAGCTGCCCCATCAGTCTGCTGCTCTACAGTCTAAGTCTGGAAGCTCTGTGTCTGTTACTCAGAAACGCGCGCGACAGTGTTAGCACCAGAAAGCAGCTGAAAACTGAAAGTGACTGATTAGGAATGAAGAATGAGCAACAATGGGAGACCCCTCCAAGTTCTAGCTCCCCCCCACTAGTGTAGAACTTGTTACTCAGCTAACCAGCCAATCAGAAAATAGTCCTAGACCTATTTTCTGGCTGGCAGGGTTTTCTCGGTGAGCCCTGCCAGACGCCCGACAGCCCAAAACCCGGNTTAAGTCAGCTGCCCCATCAGTCTGCTGCTCTACAGTCTAAGTCTGGAAGCTCTGTGTCTGTTACTCAGAAACGCGCGCGACAGTGTTAGCACCAGAAAGCAGCTGAAAACTGAAAGTGACTGATTAGGAATGAAGAATGAGCAACAATGGGAGACCCCTCCAAGTTCTAGCTCCCCCCCACTAGTGTAGAACTTGTTACTCAGCTAACCAGCCAATCAGAAAATAGTCCTAGACCTATTTTCTGGCTGGCAGGGTTTTCTCGCTGAGCCCTGCCAGACGCCCGACAGCCCAAAACCCGGGCGTCGTCCGTTTTGCCTGAAAACTGGACCATACCATAATACCAACGCTGCGAACGCAGTCGTGCGGTCAGAATCAACTAAAAAACAGCACCGAAGAGTTATGGCTGTCCGAACCCGGGAAGTGCCTACGACAGTCAGTGACGCCAAGCAAGGCCACACAACAGGAGACATGGACCCTAGGCATAGCATGACGATGCAGACGCAATGCCACAGCCAGAAACAGAGCTGATTGCACGGAAACAGCATCTGCAGTGGCAGTGACCGCCGGCGGCTCGATTGCCGTGGAGGCCTGCCGATGGAGCTGAGCGCATTGCCGTAGGGAGGAGGCTTCAGCGAACGGTGCGTGAGCCTCAACGCGCGTCGGCTCCACCGCGTGACACTCCAGCAGCGTCGAGTCTCGCCGTCAGTCATCTGCACGCCGATGTACACAAGCCGAGAGGACATAACAGAGTACAATGAGAGATGCGCGAAAACTAACACTCCCCCATGACTCACAGGCGTAGTGCACATGTGCGGGCAAAGACACAGACAACGACCAGACTCCACCAGACCACGCAGAGATGCAAGCAGGGACAGAGAGAGAAACTCACGGACGCACGTCGACCGAACTCACAGCCTTCTTGAACGAGTCACGCTTCAGTACCTTGGTCAAGAAGTCAGCCAACTGTCCTGCTGTCTCAACCCACACGATGCTGATGCTGCCGTCATGCAACAACGAACGCACATAGTGATACTCAACGTTGATGTGCTTTGTGCGTGTGTGATACACGCCGTCATTGTCGGCGATGGCCATGGCACTCTCATTGTCACAATGCAACGTGATGGATGCGACAGGCTGACGCAACTCGGACAACAAATGACGCAGCCACACACTCTCACATGCGCCTAAGCCAAGAGCCATGTACTCAGCCTCAGTAGTGATACGTACAATGCACCCCTGCTTGCCACTGCGCCAGGACACAGCTGTGCCGCCAATCAGAAAGATACAGCTTGTGCGACTCTTACCGTCCGGACTGCCGGCCCAGTCACTGTCGGTGTATCCCACCGTAACCACAGACAGCTGACGGCGGAACATGAGACCTCGCCGGGGAGTCGAGACAATACTCGGATCGCGGCCTCGTAGTGGAGGTGACGCGGCTCCTGAGAGAACTGGGCGAGGAGGTTGACGGCGAACGCGATGTCTGGGTGCGTCGTCGTCGCCAGGAACATCAGTGACCCGATGACTCGCAGGTACGTGGTCACGTCAACTGGCTCCCCCACAACAGCTGGGTCGGGACTCTTCAGCTTCACCCGGCGATCGGGTGACATGGGGGAGGATGCGCTCGACACGAGTGGCAGGTCCTCCGCAAAGCGGGTGGACAGAGTCTGCACATAGGCGGCCTGGTGGATGTGAAGGACGTCCTGGGAGCGATCATGCTCGAGCTCCATGCCCAGGAAGACCCTGGCAGATCCGAGATCCTTCATCTGGTAGGCGGCGTGCAGCAAGTCCTTGACACGCTGGATGGCAGCCATGTCTGGTGACGCGATGAGGAGATCGTCGACGTAAACCAGAACAGCGGCGAAAGTCTGGCCTCGCGGACTGACAAACAGTGTCGGGTCAGCGGTGCTGCGCTGGAGTCCGTCCCGAAGGAGGGTGCTGCTGATTTCTTCGTTCCAGCACCGAGGCGACTGCTTCAGGCCATAGAGGGCCTTACGCAGTTGCCAGACTCTCCCAGTGCCATCGTCGAAGCCTGGGGGCTACACCATGTAGAGCTCCTCACCCTCCACTGAGCCATGGAGAAACGCGTTGCTCACATCCATCTGATGCAGCTCCCACCCATGCTGGGCAACCAGGCTGAAGAGCGCCCGGTTAGTGGAGAACCGGCCAATTGGGGCAAAGATCTGGTCGTAGTCGACCCCAGGAATCTGGGCAAACCCCTTGGCTGTAAGGCGGGCCTTGTACTTGTCCAAGGACCCGTCGGGCTTCCACTTGCGCCGAAAAATCCACTTGGCGCCGATGGCCTTCCGACTTGGAGGAAGGTCGACGAGGTCGTACACATGGTGTTGTCGGATAGCAGCGAGCTCATCGGCACAGGCAGCGTCCCATTGTGCGGCCTCAGGAGAGGCTCGTGCCTCGCGCATGGTAGCTGGGTCCTCGAGGCGTGCTGTGGAACGGACTGAGAGAGCATGTGCATCTCGAGCCCCTGGTGGGATGCGCGCGAGTGCAGCCACAACAGCGTGCCGATGCTCGTGATGGAACATGGTGTAGTCCAGTGCGGAGCCCGGGTGAAGGTCTACAATGATGGCCGAGGTGGTCAAGCCGAGGGCCTTGGTGCCAGGGTCCCCACTCACGACCGTAGGAGTGGAGGAAACACGTGGAGCCACGGGGGGGTTGAGGCACCACGGAGCATGGTGCGACAGTCTGCATGCTCGTTGATGGTCTCGGTCGGAGGCTGCCGCCTGGGCCACGTGTGTAGCGTGACAGGGCAGGAGATGGCACTGAGTCCGACGGGCCAATGGAGGCAGACGGGGTTGCTGGCCCGGAGGGGCCAACGGATGCAACCGGGGCAGCTGGCCCGGATGGGCCGGCGGACGCGACTGGGGCTGCTGGCCCGGAAGGACTGGCGGGCGCGTCTGGGACTGCCGGACCGGAGGGGCCAGCGGACACGACTGGGAGTGCCGGTCTAGAGGGACCAGCGGACGCGACTAGGGCTGCTGGCCCGGAGGGACTGGCGGGCGCGTCTGGGACTACGGAACCGGAGGGGCCAGCGGACAGGTCTGGGACTGCCGGACCAGAGGGGCCAGCGGACACGACAGGGGCTGCCGGCCCGGAGGGACCAGCGGACGCGTCTGGGGCTGCCGGCTCGGAGAGACCAGCGGACATGACTGGGGCCGTGGGCTCGGAGGGACCGGCAGACGCGACTGGGGCTGCCGGCTCAGAGGGACCAGCGGACGTGACTAGGGCTGTTGGCCCGGAAGGACCAACAGACTCGAGTGGGGCTGCCGGCTCAGAGGGACTGGGGGATGTGTCACCCGGAAGCGACAGGACGGAGGACGGACTCATTCCCCCACGCGACGGGATAGACACAGATGAGCCAGAGCGAATGAGGTCGCGAGGAAACAGGTCCTCGAAGAAGAGTGCATCCCGAGACTAGACGATGCAGTGCCGTGAGGGATCCCAGAAGCGCCAGGCCTTGGACTGACGAGAGACACCAAGGAAGGTGCAGGGACGTCCACGGGGGGTGAGCTTGCCGCCCTGCTGTGGGGCGGGCAGCCACACCATGGCCACGCAGCCCCAGACGCGAGCCGAGCGGAGGTCAGCGCGCTGACTGCACCAATGCTGGTAAGGCGTGGACTGGCGGGGAAGGGGACCGTGGGGAATCCGGTTCCAGACCCAAGTCATGTAGGCCATGGCTTCAAAGTAGAAGCCATCGGAGAGACCGGACTCGACCCGCATGGTGCGGACGGCGTCGGCCATGGTACGGTTCCACCGTTCGGANGGGGCGGGCAGCCACACCACGGCCACGCAGCCCCAGACGCGAGCCGGGCGGAGGTCAGCGCGCTGACCGCACCAATGCTGGTAAGGCGTGGACTGGCGGGGAAGGGGACCGTGGGGAATCCGGTTCCAGACCCAGGTCATGTAGGCCATGGCTTCAAAGTAGAAGCCATCGGAGAGACCGGACTCGACCCGCATGGTGCGGACGGCGTCGGCCATGGTACGGTTCCACCGTTCAGAAACACCATTCTGGGCGGGCGTGTAGGACGCGGATGTCTCATGGTGGATGCCGCGTGAGGCGAGAAAGGTCATGGCCTCGCCCATGTACTCACCACCGCGATCGGAGCGAAAGCGGCGAAGAGGGCGACCACACTCGCACTCCGCAAGAACAAGCCATTCCTGGATGGTGCGGGCGACATCGCTCTTCTGCCGAAGGCAGAAGACCTAGCAGTGGCGAGAGTAGTCGTCAGTGAGGGTGAGGACATAGCGGCCGTACTCGCTGACGGACTCGGTGGGAAGAGGGCCCATGACGTCCGAATGGACAAGGTCAAGAGGGACGGATGCACAGGAGGAAGACAGAGGGTACGTGGACCGGTGCATCTTCCCCTGAGCGCAATCAATGCACTCGGTGGGGCACGGGAGGGGGAAAGTCTCCGGGTCAAGGCCCTTGGCTGGCTGGGTGCGGAGCATACTGTCTACGGCGACAGAGTGGACGTGGCAAAGGTGGCGGTGCAAGAGGCGAGTGTGCGAAGGGGAAAGCGTGCTGGTGACAAACACATGGCCTGTGGCGGCCGACGGGGAGGAGACGGAAGGGGAGGAGGAGAGATGGGACACATGCCACGGGTTGCCACGGGCCGTGGCGTGTAGGACTACGAGACCGGATGGACGCAGCGACACAGTGCCAACACCACGCGAGTGAACAACGTCCATGCTCATGCGGTCAAGTGTAGTGACGGACAGGAGGCTGAGCTCGAGACCAATGACGAAGAGGACGTCGGTTAGAAAGACGTCACCGGTAGGACCACGGAAACAAACAACGCCAACACCACGGACAGGCAACACCTGTCCGGAGCCCGTCGGGACACCGGAGACGTCGCCAACAGGACCGAGCATACTGAAGGCCTCACGAGAGGCCGTCATGTGATGCGTGGCCCCGGAGTCGATGATCCAGGTCTCAGCGGGGTCCTGGACCGGGGTCGCCAGATCGCTAACGGTCACATGGCAGCAAGCAAGGGACGCGGACGTGGTGGACGGAGGCGCAAACCGAGACTGCNTGTCCGGAGCCCGTCCGGACACCGGAGACATCGCCTACAGGACCGAGCATACTGAAGGCCTCACGAGAGGCCGTCATGTGATGCGTGGCCCCGGAGTCGATGATCCAGGTCTCAGCGGGGTCCTGGACCGGGGTCGCCAGATCGCTAACGGTCACATGGCAGCCAGCAAGGGACACGGACGTGGTGGAAGGAGGCGCGAATCGAGACTGCCAATCGTCAAGCCATGCAACGTCGTCATAGGAAGGGGTAGAGGAGACCACGGGGGACGATGCGACAGACGAGGAAATAGGACACGACCGTAGATCAGTCTCAGTCATGCAAGGCGGGGCAGGAGAGCAAGAGGTGATGCAACTCGCACTTCCCTGGGGAGGAGGGCGCGTCAGGCCGAGCTGGAGCGCGATGAACTGCTCCAACTGATGCTCACAGGAGGACGGCCCGGGAGTGTAGACCGAGTGCGGAGTGACGGCACCGGAGCCTGGGTAAGGGAGGGACAGTGCCGGCGACGGGAACGGAGGCGCCGACGGCTGTGGGTAAAACTACTGCGGCGCGGGTGTCTGCGGGACTGGTGGAGCTGTCGGAGGGGCGGAGCTGCTGGACGAGGTCGAAGTGTCAGGGCCAGCAGCAGCGACGGCCGCAGAAATGAGACGGCGCTCACGCTGGCGACGCATGGTGGCGATGACGCGCGCCTCGTCCATCGGGAGAGGGCACGTGTACCACCCGTGCCCAGACTGGCCACAGTTGTGGCAGACCGAGCCACCACCACTGGACCCGGTCGACGGCTGCTGCTGCTGCTGTTGCAACGGACCCTTGCCTTTCTTGTTCCGGCTCTTCTTCTTCTTCCCCGAAGACAATGAGGTAGCTGCGACGGGGGAGGCGACGGCCACGGAGGCAACGGCGGGGGAGGCGACAAGAGCCTCCGTGCGATGGAGCTCAGACTCTTGGCGAGCTTCCTCAATGCGGAGGAAGAGCTCGTATGCCCAGGGCATGAGGGTGCCCTAGGTCGCCATGGTGGAGAGGACGTCCTGGAGGTGATTCACGAAGACGTCCGCGTATGCGCTGGTGACGCCGCCCTTGATGGTGAGGAGCGCAGACAAAGGAGGTGGAGCAGATTTGCCGAGACGGCGAAGGATGTCCTCCGCCCGCTGCCAGTAGGCAATGACCGTCTCGGTCTCCCCCATGTGCAGGGAGTTGAACTCCCAGAGCAGACGGCTGATCTCAGCATCGCTGGACAGGCGATGGGGCCTGGTGAGGACATGCCATGCGGCTGCAGGGTCTGGGATGTCGCTAGAGGTGAAGTCGCCGAGGAAAGGCTCTAGGGCCAGGCGGGAAGCTGGAGGGGCGACTGGGACGAGGGCACGGACGGCGCGACCAGCGTCATACAGCTGGTCGGCCTGGGTGGAGTCATAAGGGAGGGTGTAGTATACCCACAGGCCCTCACCTTGCGTCCAAATCCGGAAGCTGAGCTCCCAGCTCCGGAACTGCTCGCCAGCCTGAAGCGACGGCGCCGGCGTCTCAAAGTCCTTCTGCCTACGGCCGGCGCCTAGAGTGGGACCAAGGATGGAGGTCACTGTCTGCCGCTAGCGCTGAGTCTGCTGATGTGCCAGGTAGTACGTGGCAGCAGACACAGCTGGGCTGGCGTGCCCTGGAGGGATGAACATCGGCGGCGCACTGGTGGCAGTCTGGGAGGCTACTGGCTGTAGCGCTGCAAGCTGCTGCGTCAAGGCGGCGAGCTATTGCTGAAGAGCGACAAGGGGATCAGGGTTGCCCCCAACGACACCAGTGGGCTGCTGCTGCTGCCGCTGCTGCTACTGCTGCTACTGTTGCTGCTGCTGTTGCTGCTGCTGCTGCTGCTGTTGCTGCTGTTGCTGCTGCTGCTGCTGCTGCAGTTGCTACAAGAAAGGGGGGGTAGGGTTCCCCCCAACAGAGGAGGACCCCTCCTCACCGGGGCTATCATCCATGGTTTGGTGTCCCTTGTTTTTTTAGTTTTTGTGTTGCTGATGTTAGTAGTGGCTTGGGACGGTGGGATTTTTACCCACCCCTTTGGTTGTCTTCCCCCTTCCCTTTCTTCACCTTTTATTTTTTTTGTTGATGACGTCAGCAGTGACGTTAGCGGTGACGTCAGCAGCGGGGTGCTGACGTCAGCAGCGGCGATTGTTGGGGCCGCTGCTACTACTCCTGCTGCTGCTGCTGTTGGTGCTGCTGTCATTGCGGCTGCTGCTGCTGTTGATGCAGGTGCTGCTGCCGCTGCTGTTGCTACTGTTGCTGCTGTTGCTGTAGCTGCGGCTGCGGCTGCTGCTACTGCTACTGTTGCTGCGGCTACAGTTGCAGTAGCAGCTGCTGCTGCAGCGAGCTGCTGCGGCTGCAATGACTGCTGCAGCCCACTGCTGCTGCTGCACACTGCTGTGGCTGTACGCTGCTATAGCTGCTGCATGCTGTAGCTGCTGCTCGCTGCTGCTGCAGGCTGCTGCTGCGGGCTGCGGGGTGGGGTAATTTTTTTTCTCCCTCTCGTCGTTTTTTTTCTCTGTTTTTTTCTGCCACAGCGAGCAGCAGCCTGATGTGTGCTGCGAGCAGCGGGCTGCTACTTGCTGGCAGCAGCAGGCTGCTGCTCGCTGCTCGCTCGTTGCAAGCTGCGAGCAGCAGCAGCCGCGGGTGGCTGCTGCCAGCAGCTGCTCGCTGCTGCTGTTGCTACTGCTACTGCTGCGGCTTGCGGCTGCGGCTGCTGCAGCCTGCTGCTACTGCTGCACGCTGCTGCTTCTGCTGCGTGCTGTGACTGCTGCCCGCTGCTGCTGCGGGCTGCTGCTGCGGGCTGTTGCTACGAGCTGCTGCTGCTGCGTGCTGCTGCTGCTGCAGGCTACTGCTGCTGCGGGCTGCAGTCTTCTGCTGCTGCTGCTACGCTCTGGCTCTGATACCAAGCTAGAAATCCTAGGCAGCAGGTTGGGGCAGCAGCGTTGTTGATGCAGCGTGCGGGCTTCCACGCTCCTTGCTTAAGTCAGCTGCCCCCTCAATCTGATGCTCTAGAGTCCAAGTCTGGAAGCTCTGGGTTTGTTACTCAGAAACGCGCGCGCCAGTGTTCGCGCCAGAAAGCAGCTGAAAACTGAAAGTGACTGATTAGGAATGAAGAATGAGCAACAATGGGAGACCCCTCCAAGTTCTAGCTCCCCCCCACTAGTGTAGAACTTGTTATTCAACTAGCCAGCCAATCAGAAAATAGTCCTAGACCTATTTTCTGGCTGGCAGGGTTTTCTCGGTGAGCCCTGCCAGACGCCCAACAGCCCAAAACCCGGGCGTCGTCCGTTTTGCATGAAAACTGGACCATACCATAATACCGACGCTGCGAACGCAGTCGTGCGGTCAGAATCAACTAGAAAAACAGCACCGAAGAGTTATGGCTGCCCGAACCCGGGCAGTGCCTACGACACTCAGTGACGCCAAGCAGGGCCACACAGCAGGAGACATGGACCCTAGGCATAGCATGACGATGCAGACGCAATGCCACAGCCAGAAACAGAGTTGAGTGCATGGAAACGGCATCTGCAGTGGCAGTGACCGCCGGCGGCTCGACCGCCGCGGAGGCCTGCCGATGGAGCTTAGCGCATTGCCGTAGGGAGGAGGCTTCAGCGAACAGTGCGTGAGCCTCAACGCGCGTCGGCTCCACCGCACGACACTCCAGCAGCGTCGAGTCTCGCCGTCAGTCATCTGCACGCCGATGTACACAAGGGAGGACACAACAGAGTACAATGAGAGATGCGCGAAAACCAACACAGCAGCCCCTCGCTTTGCTTGATTGGTGACTTGCATTGCCGATCGCGCATGGCTAGAAATGGAAATGGCATTTTTTCACTCGATGGGTGTAAATTTTTAACATTCAACTTATTACGTCCCCAACATGCACGAGTCCATAAAACTCGGGAGTGGGCATTTCTTTCCTTGCATTCATGGCCCACAACAAGATGACTTCAGGACTTCTCCGTCGTTCGGCCGAGGGCATTTCGGCGAAATTCCCTAACCTCTGGTGTTCCGTTCCAGAAGTTTCTGACAACTATTACTAATTTCCGGAATGGTGGACAGAAGTGTCGCAAACCATGTTGATGTGTGGACATCACTCGGTCTACTTCTCGACGAAGCTCGACTATGAAGAAGCGTCATGATTTTCTTGAAGCCCCCTGAATTCTCGGCGGACCTTCTGTTGGTTATTGTCACAAACACACGCAAGTGCCCTCTTGTCTCCATTCATGCACACACCTCATCACTGCAGGTGATTGATCTGGATTAAGGCTCCCTGGTGCAAGACTGTGGTGCAGCATGAAGAACACAGAAGATGTGCCTCCTTCAAGCTACCAAGTGGTGGCTTCAGCACCAGTCTTGTCACATGCCTTAGTTTAGTAATAGACTCATATGCTGAAAGGGGATACAAATTGTGGGAATGCATGCTTGTTAGTTGATTGCATGCTTGCATGTTCCTAGAGTGGTGAACCAGGTTGCTGATCCCTCGGGACCACACGTCCGGCTTGTG
>SZWC01007704.1:80272-94078 GCA_023375785.1 Penium margaritaceum | reverse complement strand
ACTCATATGCTGAAAGGGGATACAAATTGTGGGAATGCATGCTTGTTAGTTGATTGCATGCTTGCATGTTCCTAGAGTGGTGAACCAGGTTGCCGATCCCTCGGGACCACACGTCCGGCTTGTGCCGGCGTGTGAGAAACCGCCTGGAGCTCGTTCGCTCCAGGGTCGGGTTCGATCCCTGGGTGGCGTCCGGGCCCCACGACGATTGTCTCGCGTGGGTGGCCCGGTCAACTGGCTCTCACCACCTCGCTCACACTCACTCGCTTGTTAAGTTGTGACTTGTTACTACACTTTTCTAAGTCGTGAGCGTTCCCCGATCCATGGCGTACGTTGCTGCTTGTCACCTGCTTCTTTGCTAGCCCAGCATCTACGCCTACCTACTGGTATCAGAGCAGGAGGGCTGTCCCTCCCGCCGCGATGTCCTGGGACCTCATGAGACTCACGTGCTAAGCGTCGGGTGATCCCGCACAAGCCACAGCACGAGACAGCGGCGGCCTAAGCAGCAGCAGCGGCGGTCACTCTGTGCAGCCGCTGGCACCACACTCGTGAACCTCAGCACGAGATCGTGGCAGCTTAGGCAGCAGCAACAGCTGCCACTCTGTGCAGCTCCTAACATCAAGCGACGGGTGATCCCGCGCAAGCCACGGCACGAGGCCGTGTCGACCTATGCAACAGCAGCAGCAGCCGTTCTGTGCAGCTGCCAGCATCGAGCGACGGGTGATCCCGCACGAGCCATAGCGCAAGGCCGTGGTGGCCCAAGCAGCAGCAGCAGCTGCCACTCTGTGCAGCTCCTAACATCGAGCGACGGGTGATCCCGCGCAAGTCACGGCACGAGGCCGTGTCGACCTAAGCAACAGCATTGGCAACCACTCTGTGCCACTGCCAACGTTGCACTCGCGGATCTTAGCGCGAGACCGCAGCAGCTTGGACAGCAGCAACAGCCGCCACTCTGGGCAGCCGCTGTCATCAACCGACGGGTGATCCCGCACGAGCCACAACGCAAGGTCGTGGCGGCCCAAACAGCAGCAGCAGCAGCCATGCCTTGCAGCCGCTGACTTCACCCTCGTGAACCTTGGCACGTGACAGTAGCAGCGTAGGTGGCAGTCTAGGCAGCTGCAGCAGCCACCGCTCTGTGCAACTGCAAGCTTTGCAGCAGTGATCTCAGCCCCAACACTGCATCTAGGCAGCATCAGCAGCAGCCACTCTGTGCTGCTGCCAACATCGCACTCGTGGACCTCTGCGCGAGATCGCAGCAGCTTGGGCAGCAGCAGCAGCCGCCACTCTGGGGAGCCGCTGGCATCAATCGACGGGTGATCCCGCACAAGCCACAGCGCAAGGCCGTGGCGGCCCAAGCAGTCGCAGCAGCAGCCATGCCTTGCAGCCGCTTGGGCTTAGCCGCTTAGCCGCTTGGCACGAGATAGATGCAGCTTAGGTGGCAGTCTAGGCAGCCGCAGTAGCCGCCGATCTGTGCAACTGCTGTCTTCGCAGCCGTGACCTCAGCCCCAACCCTGCAGCCAGGCTTGACCCCAGCACACTCTCAATTACCACATGCTGCCCTGAGGCAGCCCATCACTCAGTACACTGGCATCTCCATCTGAGATCAAGCCAGCCCCTCCGTCATCAGCAGCGGCTCGGGACGGTGCAAACACTGACGAGGAGCTTGCGTACTACGAGGAGAGGGCGGAGAGAGAAGTGTGGTCGAGGGTGCGTCGCAACAGTCCGGGGTATCACCCCGGTGAAGACTACGATCCCGCTGATCACTACGCGTGGGCGGACGCAAGGGACTACGCGACTCACTGCCAATGAGCTGACGACGACACCCCAACGTCGCTGAACCAGCCGGCAACAGCACCACAAAACGACCACCGACCTCTTCACTCTCTGGTAAGACCGCCCATTTCCCACAGGACGCGCCCGCAACACCGCCGTGCTGTTCCCCGTGGTGCAGCTCCACCTGTTGCAGCCGCAGCATCTGAGGCCTCCGCTCCGTGTTCTGCTGCATCCCCAGCCGCAACTGCTGCAGAGCCCACCTCGTCTCTTGATATTCTCTCAGCGCTGCAGGCTATCCTTTCATCCAGCGCTGCCGTTGCCACTACCTTTGCAGCTACAACACGTGTCGCACGTGCACCAGCCAGCACTGCTGGTGGTCGAGCCATTGACACATACACTGCAGCGGTTGACCAGGGACCCTTGGCGGCCTCGGCCGTCAACGTAGCCACTCAGGTTGCTGCAGCAGCAAACGCAGTTGCATCCGCCGCAGCCGCAGCAGCCACAGCACTCTCCAATGCAGTTGACTCTGCTAACGCCTCCACAACACAAGCAGTCTCTCTACCCTCCACATCACCGTCAGTCACTCCGCACCTACAACTGTTAGTTTTGATCGCTACAGTCATCGCCGCTCTGTCAGGTGCAGCTCTGACAGGGGTAGCCTGCTTCATCGTCACCACATCGTCCTTTGTCACAGTCGTCTCCTCCTCAGCTGCTGCGGCACTGCCACCACTGTTTTCTCTGCACCGCAGTGCGTGGTGAGCTTGCCTTCTCCTGCTCTTTCGCTCTCTCTGCCTTCCCTGTATTGGCGTGTTCGTGCGTTCAGGTTGTTGCCTTGTAGCGCACTTTCAACACCGATATCTTACTTCCCACGCCCACTTGGGCAAGGGAAACTCTGCCAAAATTTTTTCGGCAGAGTCACGTCGCTGGCACAATGCCAGTCGACGATGACCAATACACAGCACTGCAGGCTGAGCTTCAGCGTGAGCGCACTGCATTACAGGCACCTCTCAGTGCTCAACGGGCTGCTGAGGAAAAACTGAAGGCTGAGCAGGCTGATCAAGAGACATTCGCCGACCACATTGCTGACTTGGTTCTGAATCGCTTGCAGCCCACACTGCGCAGCACTCAGTCCGCTAGCATTGCTGCCACATTTTCCACTTCTCCCGCTTCCGCTTCCACTGCCGCTGGCATATCTACCTCTGATCCACTTGCAGTCGCCGCAGCTGCTGGCGCTGCTGCAGCCAAAGCCCTTGCCCCAGCAGTGCAACGCAAGCCTGACTTTGACTCCACTCCACTCCACTTCACACCCAGTCTTACTTTTCACTCTTCGGAGGTTCGTTTCAATGCCTGGGCGCAAGGGGAACAACTCTGGGAATACTACAATACACCAAATCCCTCAGCTGTCCCACCTTTCGTGCCAGTCGATTCTGAGTCAGCTCGAGCGGTCCGAGCCCTCATTCGCGCCGGACCAGACGATCTCACTGATGAGATTGGATCCTACAATGCTGACACTGCACGCCGTACCCCCGCTGATCCGGTTGGGGCTTATGCCCTGATCAAGTGGCGCACGACAGTCACTGGACATGCGGCACAGAGTGTCCTCACCGTCCAGTTCAACACGCTCTCCATGCGTGCTGACGAGACTGCTGACGCCTATTGGGCTCGCAGTCTGCGCCTGCTGCGTGACCTCGGCAAAGCCGCCCCAGGCCAACTCCCCGCTGTCCTCTCCATCCTCAACGGTCTCATCCCTGAACTCAGCGACATCTTTCGCAAAGTGAAGGCCACAGAGTTGGAGCGCCTGGCGGCAATACCTGTTCCCGCTGACGCACCCCCTGGAATTGGGGCTTTGTGGGAGTTCACCTCCCAGTGCCTCACCGACTGGTGGAGCTCCTTGCAGAACAAACGCATCCACCGTGCAGCCGTTGCAGCAGCAACCACCGCACTTCCCTCCTCCTCCGCCTCCTCAGCCTCCAGCTCGTCCTCCGTCCCCACCTCCACTACCACCGCCACCTCCCTTGCTTCCCAAGGAAGTGGGCGTGGTGGAGGGGGCAACAAAGGTAAAGGCTGAGGAGGTGGCTCTGGCGCTGGCGGGCAGGGGAAGGGTGGCAAAGGTCACAATTCTGATAGCACGGCATCCCACTCCTCCTCCTCCAGCACTGTCACTTGTTGGAACTGCGGCGCCGCTGGTCATGCAGCGCCCAAGTGCCCTACACCACCAGATGATGCACGCCTGGCCTCAGCCATGCGTGCTCACTGGGCACGCTCTTCAGGGTCAGGTGGAGGCTCTGCCCGCTCCTCCACCTCCACGGGGTCCAGTCGTGGCTCTACGCACACGTATTCTTCATTGCCTGCAGCAGCTACCTACAGCACTGTCCTCTCTGCACCTTCTCCACCCACACCCTGGGGTTGGCCCCCGGGCTTTGGAGGTCCTGTCTACTTCGGGCCTCCCTCCGGCTTCTACTCACCTCCGACATGGGCGTCCCCCACTCCTGGTCCCCAGCCACACTCCTCTACCGCACTCATCACCGGACCGCCTGAGGACGACCGCCAGCTGGACTCTGCGCTCTCTCACGCCATACACCAGCGTCACCTCCGTGATCAGGGAGGTGAGAGTGTACGTTCGGTTGCGGAGGGCCTTGCGTGTGCAGTTGACTTGTCTCTTCGTGGACCCCCCCCCGGGTCATGTTCAAGGGTGTCCCCCAGTTGATGTCCCATGGATTGAGGATTGGCAGTCGTACAGTCTCCCTCGTTGCCTTACTGCTTGTGGCCAGCGCCTCTTTCCACGTTCTGCCATTGCCGCTGTGAGTCGTGACCCTGCGTCTGTCCGTGTAACGGGTGGCTTCTGGATTCTTGATTCAGGGGCCACCCACCACATGACTTCCTGTCGTTCAGCGTTTGTGTCGTTGGGTCCCGTTGGTTCTGTTCGCTTTGTGCGTACTGGCTCTGGCCACCTTCTCCCTGTCCAGGGTGTCGGTGTCGTCCGCTTCGTTGGCTCTGGGGGGGAGCTCTTCCTCCCTGACGTTCTCTATGTGCCCGCTCTTGAGCTCAGTCTGCTGTCTGTTACGACTCTCGACGACCAGGGCATGGACTTCTCATCCAGCTGGGGTGTTGCCTCTGTTATGCATCGCAGCACTAGTCGTGTCTTACTGCGAGGCACTCGCTGTCACCGTCTGTTCCGCGTGCCCTCGTTTGCACCCCATCCCTCCACGACTGCTCTTGTTCATGTGGCTCGCTCCCTCACTCCTGCACATGCACAGTTGCTCCATCGTCGTCTCTGTCACATTCACACTGCTGCCATTGACAGTCTGCTTCGGGACATGCCTGCCAATGGCCTTGATGCCGACACGTTCTCTGCACCCTGCCCCGCTGACTGTCTCGACTGTGCTCAAGGCAAAATGCACCGCTCCCCATTCTCCACTTCTGAGTCTCGCACGTCTCACCCACTTGACCTCCTGCACGCTGACGTCATGGGAACCCTTGCCCATGACGCCCTTGGGGGCGTCGGACGCTATGTCCTATGTCTCACAGACGATTTCTCTCGGATGCGCTGGGTTTTTGCCCTTCGGCAAAAGAGTGACGTCTGTTCCACGCTTGAGTCGTGGCTACCACAGGCTGAACTGGCCTGTGGTCGCCGGCTCAAAGTCTTTCGCTGTGACCGTGGTGGCGAGTTCATGGGTCCCACCGCTCGCTTTCTCACCTCTCGTGGGGTGTGTATGGAGCCCTCGGCACCTTACACACCCCAACAAAACAGTATCTCCGAACGCTGGAATCGCACCCTCGCTGATGGGGTTCGTACTCTCCTCAGCGAGTCCTCCCTTTCTTCCGTCTTCTCCTTCGAGGCCATGTGCTACATGACCTGGGTATGGAACCGTGTCCCCCACGATCCCCTTCCTTGCCACATCACCCCCTTTGAGCGCTGGTACGGTCGTCGTGCTGACCTCCGTCTGGCTCGTGTCTGGGGCTGTGTGGGTGCTGTCTGATTGCCAGAGGACTTTCGTGATGGCAAACTGAGCCCTCGTGCGCGCCTCTGCACGTTTCTCGGCGTTTCTGCCATGTCTAAGGCATGGCGTTTCTGGGACCCCGACCGTTCCCGTATCATCGAGTCGCGTGACGCCCTCTTCTTTGAGGACGTCTTTCCCCGTGACTTGTCCCATGTCCCTCCTCCGTCATCTCTCTCCTCGCTTCGTCGGCTTGGGGGGGGTGGGTCTATTCCAGCCTCCGATCTCCGTGCGTCCACGTCTTCTTCTCAGACAGCGTCCCCTGTTGTCACTCCTACGGATAGTGACGAGGACTCAGTCTCCTTTGGGTCAGGGGCCTCAGCGCCCTCCCCGGAGTCCGAGTCACCCCTGTCCTCATCCGGCAGCCCTGTGTCCTTGCCGTCTACCGCCATTCCCGAGTCCTCGCACTCGGCACCCACTCCCGCACAGTCCACTACTCGCTCCACTCCCATCTCATCCCCTGGCCCTGCAGTTTCCCCGGTGCTTGACACTACTACAGGCGGTGAGCCTCAGGTTCGGCCCCCCTGCCCAGAGCCTTATACTCGTGGGGGGAGACTTCGTGCTCTTCCCTCCTCTCAGCCCTCCTCTTCTAGGACGCCTACTGAGCCTCTCCCGGTAGGCTCATCCACTGCCTCTCAGCAAGTCACTCGCTCGAGAGCCACATCCTCCACAGCTGGTCCGTCAGCGCGCCCCACCGGCCTTGATGCACTGGGACTGCCTGTGAGCATTGTACACCCAAACTCTGCAGTTGGCTATGCTCTTGTAGCCCACAAGTTTCACAGTGCTCTTGAGTCTTCTGTCGCTGGTTATGTCGCCGCATGCTTTGCGGCCGCTGGCCTCCCCAATCTCCCTCCTGAGCCCACCACTGTCTGTCAGGCTCGTGAGGCAGCAGACGCTGACCTCTGGGAGAAGGCCATGCAGGAGGAGCTCACAGCCCTCCAAGATCATGGAGTCTTTGAGCTAGTGGATCTGCCTGCAGGTCGCAAGGCAGTCTCCGCCCGATGGGTCCTTCGGCGCAAGCTGAAGCCCGATGGAACTGTCGACCGGTACAAGGCACGTCTCACAGCAAAGGGGTTCTCCCAGATCCCCGGCGTTGACTTTGATGAGATCTTTGCACCGGGCGGGAGATACACCACGGCTCGAGCACTCTTGAGTCTCATCGCCCAGCACGACTGGGAACTGGAGCAGATGGATGTCAACAACGCCTTCTTGCACGGGAAGCTCGATGAAGAGATCTACATGATACAGCCCCCTGGCTTCACCGATGGCACAAGCAAGGTCTGGAGACTGCGCAAAGCCCTCTACGGGCTCAAGCAGTCGCCGCGCGCCTGGAACATGGAGATCTCCTCGACTCTCGAGCGGGGAGGTTATCGTCGCAGCACGGTCGATCCAGCGCTCTTCTTGAGCGCCCCCTCAGAGTCGTTTGTGGCAGTGTTGGTCTATGTTGATGACCTGCTCATTGCCTCACCCAGCCCGGCAGCTGTCCAGTCAGTGAAAGACCTGCTGCAGTCTGTGTACAAGATGAAGGACCTAGGTCCTGCACGGGTGTTTTTGGGGATGGAGCTTGAGCGTGACCGTCAGCGTCGCACCCTGCACGTGCACTAGGCCGCGTACATACGCACGCTGGGGGAGCGTTTTGCTCCTTTGCTCGCAGACGTCCCCATCGCGTCCACACCAATGACTCCAGCAGGTCAGCGCCTGCTGAAGTCATTGGACTCAGCACAGCTGGGAGAGCCTGTCGACGTCACCGACTACCTTGGTGTTGTCGGCTCCCTCATGTACCTTGCCACCACCACTAGGGCAGATGTGGCCTTCGCGGTCAACTTCCTTGCCCAGTTCTCACAGCAGCCTCGGCAGAAGCATCTCGAGGCCGCACTACGCGTCGTCCGCTACGCGTTGTCCACTGCACGCGTAGGACTCTGCTACCGTGCTCAGCCCTCTGTAGTCGTTGACGGCTACACAGACAGCGACTGGGCACATGACACAGACGCTCGCAGCCGCACTGGCTATATCTTTCTCGTCGGGGGGACCGCAATCTCCTGGAAAAGTGGAAAACAGGGTTGTGTTGCCAGGAGTTCCAGTGAGGCAGAGTATGTGGCACTGGGTGCAGGTACGTGTGAGAGTGTTTGGCTGTCCCGCTTGTTGCAGCAGTTGCGTGTTCCCATTCATTGCATAACCCTGCGCTGTGACAACCAGAGTGCGAAGGCAATCGCTGAGCACGATGGCATGCATCACTCTCGCACTAAGCACATCAACATTGAGCATCACTTTGTACGCGAGCGCATTGCTGCTGGTGAAGTTCAGGTCGTCTGGGTCGACACTCGTCAACAGCGTGCAGACTTTCTCACCAAAGCGCTCAGCAGTGGAATGTTCAAGGCGGCCGTGCATGCTGTTGGCTTGCTGCGCTTTCGTGATGCCGCCGGTTGATGTGATTCCTGCGTTGTTCACCTCGTTCTATGTTTCGTGTGTGTGAGGCCTGTTCGCCTGTGGGTCATGGGGGAGTGTTGGTTATTGTCACAAACACATGCAAGTGCCCTCTTGTCTCCATTCATGCACACACCTCATCACTGCAGGTGATTGATCTGGATTAAGGCTCCCTGGTGCAAGACTGTGGTGCAGCATGAAGAACACAGAAGATGTGCCTCCTTCAAGCTACCAAGTGGTGGCTTCAGCACCAGTCTTGTCACATGCCTTAGTTTAGTAATACACTCGTATGCTGAAAGGGGATACAAATTGTGGGAATGCATGCTTGTTAGTTGATTGCATGCTTGCATGTTCCTAGAGTGGTGAACCAGGTTGCTGATCCCTCGGGACCACACGTCCGGCTTGTGTCGGCGTGTGAGAAACCGCCTGGAGCTCGTTCGCTCCAGGGTCGGGTTCGATCCCTGGGTGGCGTCCGGGCCCCACGACGATTGTCTCGCGTGGGTGGCCCGGTCAACTGGCTCTCACCACCTCGCTCACACTCACTCGCTTGTTAAGTTGTGACTTGTTACTACACTTTTCTAAGTCATGAGCGTTCCCCGATCCATGGCGTACGTTGCTGCTTGTCACCTGCTTCTTTGCTAGCCCAGCATCTACGCCTACCTACACCTTCTTGAATCCACCACTCAGGGCGCGACCTCGCACATGTCGCTCGGCTCGAACGCCAAAGACCCGACTTATGCCTCATTCTCATTCTTGGCACTTTATATATGTGTTCGACGCACTCGACACTTTTCTTCGAAGTAAACTTACTGCTTAATACAAAATCTCCATTTTTTTCCAAATCCCCGAATCTGTCTTTTGTCCCGCACCTCATCCCTATGAACCATGTGCGTCTGCCGTCGTAACATAACTTCTGGATACATCAGGGGCAGTTCGACCTCAGGGCCTCGGTTAATACAACGGTTCCACATTGCAGCCCGTTTCGCTCCTTCAACAACCAAGGGGCCTCGACGGCTGATCTGAACAACCGGGGAGCCCTGCCGTTAAGTCTCAGCGACGATGTGGCCCCTCGAGCGGACCGTGCTTGTCAGAATCGTGATCCGCCATTGACTGACCACAATGAAATGTGAGGACGCGTTTGCTTGCGGAAGCGGTCCTACTCAGATTCCGAGTCAGATTCGCAGTCAGAGTGAAGTTCCGCTCGGATTCCGATTTCGAAAAGTCGGATCCGACTTCATCGTCCCTGGACAGCGCCGACCGCTAAGTAAACACGCTATCCGGATGTCTGACTTCGAACTGTATAATGAGCCGATGTAGCGACGGTGGATCCGAGTCGACGCAACGGATCGGATGCCTGAACAACCTTGATGGCGTGCAATTTTGACAGCAAAATAACGTACCTGTTCTGTTCAATATACTCCCTCATCTTGCATGTTCGAGTGTTTTTTTTACCGCAAAAGTGGTTCTGTGATATTGTGAGCAGCTATAGTCGACGAATGTATGTTTGAATACAAAATAACACTGATTTTTCCGGTTTGAGACTTACGATAAAAAAGACTGAATCCTGTGAGTTATTTACACTAGATGGAGCGACCGATCCGTCGACCCCACAGTGCAAATGGGCTCCTCGAAACGGCAGGGAGCCATTTGCCGGCATGAGACCGGCAATCTCGAAGCGCGAGGCTTTCCGCCGGGCCCTCGCGTTGGTCGGCGCACAAATACGGGTCACAGCGCTGATGGCTCCAGCTATGAGTGTCCTCGCGTGAGGTCTTGTGGCCAACACGGGCCCCAGGATCAATTTGGCCTATATCAGACTACATCCTAATAAGTATGTTGACTCTCTCGGACCATGGTTGGCGCTACGAACAAACTGATGGCGCACAACGAGCAACGCTTCCCCCCCCCCCCCCCCCCCCCCCCCCCCCCCCCCCCCCCCCCCCCCCCCCCCCCCCCCCCCCCCCCCCCCCCCGCCCCCGCCCGCCCCCGCCCCCTCGCCCCCGCCCCCAACCCCCCCCTTTCCCCCCCCACCCGTTTCAAAAGGCCTAACCAGTGGCAGGGGTTTCCGATGGACCCGAGGAACATTCTTGGCTCGCCTCTCGCCAGAAGCTCCGTCACGAAGTGGTGACCAAGATCTTTCCGCAGCCAGCTCAGTGCAGCTGAGTGGGGTCGGCCTGTGCGAGGGGCAGTTGAGGCGGGGATCATTCCAGCGCAGAAAGTTGCGATCCAACGCAGCGAATCGCGCTGGTGCCGCGTGGAATAAAGCAGCTCCAGCGCGTGGCATGTGGCGCAAATTCCGCTCCACGCTGGATCGAGCGAGCGGCTGGCACTGTTGGCACGCGTGGCAGCGGTTTACTTTTGCTCTTCTCGGCCTCCCGAAGCCAGCAAGGAGAACTCGGAATTTTGGGCGGGAGCCGACCCAGGGGAGAGACGTTTTCGTGCCCTCTCGTCGCCATAGCTCATGGAGAATCGCAAACCCTAGTGGCGAGAAAACGACGCGATGCATGCGATTTTTTTTTTCAAGGAGAGCTCCACGGAGGCAGGGCGTCCCTAGATCAGGCGCAAAGAAAATGTTGGAAACGAAATGCGTCGACCATAGAGAAGCCCGTCGAAGACACGGGAAGAAGGGCGAACTTTGGGGTCAACCGCCTGAAACAGAAAAACTTTAGCCCAACGTTTGGTTTTCTCTGGGTTTTCATGTACGCTTTTATCGGAAAATTTGGCTGTCAATTGGGCTCTGAACTTCTTTGCTTGCAACACTGTGCGCGGTGCTTCGCCGAGGTCATAATATACCCGAGTTCACCATTACTGTTTTGTCGTTCGGCCGCAGTTGCATGTCCATCACTTATATTCGTGGAGCGCCCTTCCCCAGCGAGCAGGTGCGGTCTACGATCTCCGACCGGTAGTACCCGGCGTTGCCCCTTCCGAGATTTCCGCCCTGTGTCTTCCAACAGCAAGCGCCATGGAGGTCTGCCGCGTCGCCCTGTCAGCCGCGCACACACCCACAATGGCAGCAGTACCACCCTTGCTGGCCGCTCGCTCCACCTCACGCGGTTCATGTCCGTCGCTCCGCATTGCAGCCGCCGCAGCCCCTCCTAGGACTGTCATGACGGCCACCGTCACACCCAGGTGAGCCCCTGCAGACCATCGGAGTGCTTTCGTAAGAGGATGAACCGCCCCTCTCTCGGCCTCTCCGCTACATCACTTAGGCATCTGGTTCTATCTCTGTAGTCGAAGTGCTCTTTCAAAAGCAGTTGCAGCCCCCTGCCTGCCGACGGTTACTGTATGTACTGTTTCTGCCCCTTGTCTCGCTCCTGGCTTCTGCGGATCGACGTCGGAGGGTGTGTTCCTTGGGCTTTGTTGGTGCTTGTGTGGAGCGTCCGCCCCGCGAAGCAAGCGCAGGAAGTGCTTGGAACTGTCATGCCGACGTCTTTTGAGACGTGTAACGTGTCCCTGCCTCCCGAATCCCGATGTGTGGTGCCACTCTTTTGCCCTAATCTATTCCCTTCCGTTGTCCCTACTGACGTCTGCACCGATCCTCTTGTCCTCGTCCCGATCCCCTTTCACTTGCACAGCGCCGCTCCGCCAGCGGAGTCGGCGGCTGCCAAGCCCAGCCCCACGCTGATCGTGAAGGGCGAGAAGGGCGGCCACAAAATGGTGGGCGACCAGAAGGCACACACCATCACGCGCGAGCGGCTGGAGATCGTGCAGTCCATGGAGCAGTGGGCAGAGGACACGCTCGTGCCCCTCCTGAAGCCCGTTGAGTCCTCCTGGCAGCCGTCTGACTTCCTCCCCGCGCCCGACAGCGAGGGCTTCTTCGAGCAGGTGCGCGAGCTGCGGCAGCGCGCGCGGGAGCTCCCGGACGACTACTTCGTGTGCCTGGTGGGCGACATGATCACGGAGGAGGCGCTGCCGACGTACCAGACGATGCTCAACACGCTGGACGGCACGCGGGACGAGACGGGCGCTAGCCCCACTGCGTGGGCGCGGTGGACGCGCATGTGGACGGCGGAGGAGAACCGCCACGGCGACCTCCTCAACCGATACCTGTACCTGACCGGCCGCGTGGACATGCGCGCCGTGGAGAAGACCATTCAGTACCTCATTGGCTCCGGCATGGTGCGTGGGTGCGCGTGTGAGTGCGAGAGTGGCTCGAGTGATTGAGCGATTGGGAGAAGAGTAGCTGGATGCGTGTCTGGGTTCGTGGGTGGGCAGGGTTGCGTGGTGAGAAAAGGTGACGATCCGTCCCCTTTTGAGAACAGGGAAGGGGGGGCGGGGGGGCTCTGGGTATGACCGTGGGCTGATGGGGATCGGCTTCCAAGCTGACGTTTGAGCGAATATCATATCTTGGATACAAGGTTTTGGACCACAGCAGCGTTGGCGCCATGGTTCCCCAACCACCGCTCCAGCTTGGGCTGGGCTTGAGAGGGCTGCAGTGATGTGGGGACCAATGAATGGTGGCTTTAATTCACACGGTTGCTAAAGTAACACGTGGATGTCGTCGACCATCTGACTCCCGAAATGAGGATCCCTAGCCTACACGTGTCAGCGGTTTTACATGAACATACTGAAGGGGAACAAATTTCCGCTTCCTTGTCGATGGAAACTTCGGCCGGTTGGCACGATGACGGGACAAAAACCACTGCTGCCCTTCCTCAAGAGGACCTTCATGACGTCCTTGAGGTTACCAGAGTCGTGAGGGAGCCTGGCAGCCGCTGCCCCCCTGATGTACACCCATTGTCTGCCGCAGAGGTTGTAGGTCCAGTGGTAGATTCAGTCTGGCCGAATGGGTCTTATCAGTGTGGCAGAGACTTGAGCCGAGCGTCGATCTGTTGTCTGGATTGTGGGCGCTGCTGTCAGTCCCCCAGTTCATGGGAAGGCAGGAGAGGTTGGGGGGAAGAGGGGGAGTGGGAGGGTGCCGGGGGATTTGCCAATCTGTGGGCTAGGCTTCTCTCCTTCCCTGTTTTCCTGAGAAACATATGTAAGCGGTGTGAGGAGCCACCCATAGCCCACAAACGCATAAGAAAGAGTGGTGGTAGTGGGGGCCTGGGCGGGGGCGCCTCCAATTCAATGGCGGCTTGCATTTGGTGGCAGTTCTGGGGTCGTGGGGAATGGGCGGGTAGCTGCATTCTGAAAGACATGAGGAAACTGCTGTATCCTTGTGGAAAGCAATTGAGCAAGCCCATTCTGTGGGTTGATGCTGGAGGTAGTGCACCGTTTGCAAGAAGCTCTTGTTCTAGTCCGTCTCCTGCCGACGTATCCCTCAGTGACCTCTATCCCCACCTATGTCTGGGTAGATGATGGTTGCCATTAGGGCCGCTTTGATAGTGTTCGGGGTGCAAAGACTTCCCTCGCCCCTTCCCTCCTCCAAACATCCCTCCCCCCCACCCCCCCCTTGGCGCCTTTGTGACTCCGTCCCTGTCTCTGAGTTCTCCCAAGCATTCTCCCTCCCCCTCTGGCTCCCTTTCATTCTCAAATCCTTTCCAACCTCCTTTCCCTGTCCTCTCTCTTCCCTGAACCCTTCATTCCTACCATCCCTGGATCTCTACTCGTGTGTCCCCCCCTCCCTTCTTCCTTCTCTCTCTCCCTTGCCTCCCTTCTCTCTCCCTCGCCCCCC
>SZWC01007704.1:60798-70853 GCA_023375785.1 Penium margaritaceum | reverse complement strand
GGCGTCCGGGTCTCAGCCACACGCAGACTACACATGTCTGTCAAAAGGTCCCTAAGACTAGACCAATCAGTGCAGGGTCTCCCGAGGTACCGGCACAAACCACCGTGTACCCGGGTCTCGACCACAGAGAGAGTGGACAATCTGTCAGAGGCAATATGCAGTCAATCTTTGTGGGTCTCCCGGAGCACTAGCATAAACCACCAGGTGCCCGGGTCTCGACCACCGAGAAAACTCTACTAGACACATATGGGTAAACTGAGATGCTAGAATGCATCATTCATGTCACAGAAGAAGTAATGTAGCCACCGGAGTACAATCAGCTCAAACTAGGAGACAAGGCTACATGATAGCTCAAAGCCCATACACCAACAGCTGCCGACGCCACAACCCCTGTTCTCCCTCTCTGTTGCCCTGCCTTTCCCCTCGCTTGCCACTGATTCTCTCGCCCCACTACCTCTCTCTCTCCCCCTCGCCTTCTGACTTCCTACCTAGTGTCTGCTGGCTCTCTCTCGCTCTCACGGACCCGGCCACTCCCTCTCTCGCTCGCGGTCCTCTCTCCTGCCTGCGTTCGCTCGCTCCTAGCCTCGCTCTCGCGCAGTCCCTGACGTCACCGTCGGCACCTCAGAGTGGCGAAACCCACCCACGAATTTCGCGTGGGTGCGAAGTCACCCACGCGATCGTGGGTGGTTGCCAATCGACCCTCATTTCGCAGGCCGGACTTGATCCGGCCACTTCATCCAAAAAAAAAAAAAAACTGGGCAATCGAGAACCTGGGCACTCAGCTAACCAGGGGGGTAGCTTTGTAACTTTTTCTATAGAGCCAAGCTTTTCTTTTGTTTTACTTGTTTCTTCCTTCCTTTCCTTTTCCTTTCTTTTAGCACCAGCATCTCTGCCGTGCACTACAACCTTTTTCCTTTCTCCTCATTCAACTGCATCCGCGATCTTTGACGTGCATCTTTGCAATACCTCGGGACAGTGCCAGACTCTCTCACGTCATCACATCTCATCATCCCTCTCGGCACGATGTTGCCGTGGCCGGGGCCACCTCCCGGCCCTTACCTCACACATGGATTTTCTCCCTCGTCCACTGACAGTGTTGTGCACTCTCACCCTCTTCATCTGCGACCCTCAGACACACTGAGGCCGCCGCCGGGACCACCTCTACGTGGTCATGCCGGCCATGTGCCCCCGTGGTCAGTTCTCACACCGCCAGGACACAGTACCTCCCACGCTCACTCCCATCACGGGTTGCCTTCTGGCACGGTGATCACACCGCCGACGCCACCACCTCACGGTGGTGCTGGCCCTTCCCTCCTGTGGTCGGTTCCTTCACCACCAGGAGAGAGCGTTCCTCTCGCCCAACTGTGTCACCAGCCCATCGGCCCTTTGACCCGGCCTTTGGCGTCATCTTTTCATGGGCCTGCAGGCCAGCTCCCTCTGTGGTCGGCTTCTACTCCGACCGGAGCCAGCACTCTGCACGCGTATCCATGGCACCGGCCTGCCAGCCTGGTGGACGGACCGCCTCCACCCTCTGGTCAGCCCTCTCCGTGGTCCTTCTCGCCATCACTGAGCCTTGGCGTTCTTCACGCTCATCCGCATCATTCCGCGCCTTCAGGGGTTGATGGGTGGTCGCTAGCACCACCTCTTAGTGATGCGGCTCTCCAGCCGCTCCCGTGGTCTGTCGTTACGCCGCCGGGACGTGGCATTCTCCATTCTCACCCCCATGACTCTCAGAGGAGTGGTCCTCTTCTTCCACGGCAAGATCCCGCTCTTCGTGGGTTTGCCTGCCACTTCTGTGGCGATGGACGCCACGGTTGGCGCCAGTGTCACCTGCGTCCCAGTGGGTGGCTTCCACCCTGGCTCCCCCCTCGTGAGCTCCTTCACACACCGCAGCAGACAGACCTGCCTCACTCGTCCGGTCCTCATACTGGCGCTCTTGATGTCTTGTACACCGAGCTCCAGAGTCTGCGACAGATACTGCAGCAGATCAGGGATCATGTCTTCACCCGTCAGGTTGACTTTTCCTTTACACCATCGTCCTCATCTTCCTCCTCTTCTTCTGAGGGACCTTTCCCGGCTGCACTGGACCTTCCGTCTCAGTCTGCAGCTATTCTCTCCATCCTGCGCTCCACTGGTGTCATGCCACCTCCCAGTCCGCCTCCACCTCGTCGACGTTGTCGTCGCCTAGCACGTCATGTGCGTCTCGTCTCTGGCACGTCTTCATCTCCACCGGCTAGTTTCATTGCACCGGTTGAGGGGGGGTGTGTGCATCCGTCCACTTCGACATCGACTATGTCAGTGAGCACCGAGGATGGAGCAGGAGCACCCAGCACTGCACCTGTTGGATCAGTTCCAGCAGCAGTAGCGACATCAGATACATCCACACAGTCTACATCCACGCTTCCCGCATCCTCTACAGTACCAGCTGCATCGGCTGGTACAGCTGCACTTGCTGCACTTGTTGCCTCACCTGCTGCCTCGCCAGCAGCAGCATCCTCGACAGCTTCTCCATCTTTAGCAGCAGTAGCAGCATCAGATACATCCACACAGTCTACATCCACGCTTCCCGCATCCTCTACAGTACCAGCTGCATCGGCTGGTACAGCTCCACTTGCTACACCAGTTGCCTCACCTGCTGCCTCGCCAACAGTAGCATCCTCGACAGCTTCTCCATCTTTAGCAGCAGTAGCAGCATCAGATACATCCACACAGTCTACATCCACGCTTCCCGCATCCTCTACAGTACCAGCTGCATCGACTAATACAGCTGCACTTGCTACACCAGTTGCCTCACCTGCTGCCTCGCCAGCAGCAGCATCCTCGACAGCTTCTCCATCTTTAGCAGCAGTAGCAGCATCAGATACATCCACACAGTCTACATCCACGCTTCCCGCATCCTCGACAGTACCAGCTGCATCGGCTGGTACAGCTGCACTTGCTGCACCAGTTGCCTCACCTGCTGCCTCGCCAGCAGCAGCATCCTCGACAGCTTTTCCATCTTTAGCAGTAGTAGCAGCATCAGATACATCCACACAGTCTACATCCACGCTTCCTACATCCTCTACAGTCCCAGCTGCATCGGCTGGTACAGCTGTACTTGTTACACCAGCAGCACCACCTACTCCATCTGCTTCTTCACCAGCAGCCGCAGCATCGACGTCATCTGCAGCATCCGTAGCTTTTGTAGCATCAGCGTCCTCTGGACTCTTGGCTTCGTCCTCAGAGTTGGTCTCATCCGCTACATTGACCCCACTAGCTGCATCGACGCCCTTGGTAGCAGTAGGTACTACGACGGCGCCTGTGATAGGTGCATCTACTACATCCTCAGTTCCGACGGCACCAGCTGTATCTGGTGCCTCTCCAGCGCTTCCATCTTCCATACCAGCCCTTCTAGCCACGTTAGTTGCACTGACCACGTCGTCTCCACCAGGATCCCCAGCTTCATCACTGGGGTCCACGTCTCCATCAGGATCCCCTGCATGGGCGGTGTCGGCACTTTCAGGATCATCAGCTCCATCCTCTCCCCCAGCAAGAGTACCTACATCTCCTGCAGCATCACATGTTGAGGCATCAGCTACATCTACTGTATCGACATCCTCTATAGCACCTCCAGCATCCGTTCCGTCCGCTACATCAGCAGCAGCAGCTGCATCATCAGCATCTGCTGCATCAGCAGCACCGACAGCACCGGCAGCACCGGCAGCATCTACATCATCAGCTGCATCGGCAGCATCATCTCCACTGGCAGCATCAGCTACATCATCAGTAGCAGCCACATCGGCAGCCTCAGCTGCATCGACCGCATCAGTCGTGTTGGTTGGTCTCTCATTGGTCAGTGATTATGTGGCAGCTGATAGAGACATCTGCGGGGGGCGTCGGCGTCTTGCCCACCTATGGTGGTGACTGCAGAGTTAGTGCCCTTCACCAGGTCGGCCGCACCTAGTCATTCCTGTCTGAGATGCCGATCTGAGGAGGACGATATTCGTTCCCAGATCAGTGTACAGGAGACGTATGTCGCTACCGTTCGAGCGATATTTTCCGGCGACATTCCTCCACCGGAGGATGCTCCAGGTTACACCTTCGTTGGAGACATGGGGAGGAGCGATTACATCGAGATGTCTAGAGAGTGTGAGGTGAGGGATGCAGAGGGGTGGTTGTGTGCACTATAGGATACGTTAGCCGAGATACTTGCTGAGGGCTGTAGCAGACACAGCCCAGATGGTTCCGAGCCCAGTTCCGTAGCACCCTCACAGGATGGGGATCCTGATGTACTGAGCAGCGACGACACATCAGACAGCCTTGCGACATCCTTCAGCTCACCCACATCCTTCTCCTTTACACCTGGACCATCTCTCTCCACCTCTGAGTCTTGCACGCCTCCTACCTCACAGGTTATCCAGCATCCACGTCCTTCAGATGACCCTTTGTCTCAATCCTTGGATACCTTGAGACATTTTGCTTCAGGAGGCACAGCACCTGCAGCCACTCAGCTTCGAGCAGCAGAGATGGAGGTGATGGTACTCCGGAGAGTGGTTGACTCCTTGTCCACCACGTACAGTGAGATGATGGCAGTGCTTGAGGATGTTGAGTTTGAGCTTCGCACAGTGACTCAGGAGGATCATGCCGAGATGCGTGAGCGTGCCTCTCTTCTCCAGGGTGAGTTGGTTGTAGCACAGGAGCATCTGCGCACATTGGAGTGTGCAGTTGCTGTACCGACTGTAGGAGTGAGTGTCCCACACACAGCTCCAGCTCCATCTCCACTCTCCACTCCAGGATCCTCCAACACCATCCTCTCCACCTGTACTATTTCGGAGTCTGCTGGTTGGGACCTCTGGCACCTCCCAGATGTGGGGGGATCAGCCTCTCTCTCCTCGCTCAGCCATGGAGCATTCGGCAGCGTCTTCTCCACTCCTGCACCCTCTGAGTCTGATGAGAGTGACACCCAGGATCCTGCTAGTTGGGATCTCTGGGAGCGTCCACGTGGTGAGTGACAGGCGTTAGAGAGTGCGTGAGTGAGTTGTGCACATGTTAGTCATTGTAGCCTCATCCTCATCTCTCTGATGACGTACTCACATCTCCAGCTACTGTCAGGAGTGTCCACTGTTGGATTGTTCTTCCCAGGATCGTTTGAGCCAGGAGGAGATGCAGTGTTATCTTTAGGCGATAGGTTCACAGCTTTCTACATGCAGGGGGAGCACATGCATCCTAGCACATTGGGGTTGGCATTCATGTTCTCAGGACTCTCTCATCACGGGGGAGCGTCTGTATCTTCTCAGCTGGTACCTTGTCGACAGCTCTTGCAGCCCAGGGGGAGTGTTGGTGTATGGGCTTTGAGCTATCATGTAGCCTTGTCTCCTAGTTTGAGCTGATTGTACTCCGGTGGCTACATTACTTCTTCTGTGACATGAATGATACATTCTAGCATCTCAGTTTACCCATATGTGTCTAGTAGAGTTTTCTCGGTGGTCGAGACCCGGGCACCTGGTGGTTTATGCCAGTGCTCCGGGAGACCCACAAAGATTGACTGCATATTGCCTCTGACAGATTGTCCACTCTCTCTGTGGTCGAGACCCGGGTACACGGTGGTTTGTGCCGGTACCTCGGGAGACCCTGCACTGATTGGTCTAGTCTTAGGGACCTTTTGACAGACATGTGTAGTCTGCGTGTGNTCGAGACCCGGGCACACGGTTGACTGTTCCGGTGCCTCGGGAGACCTCCAGTTTGTGGTTTCATGTTCTGGGACATGTGTACTCCCCGTCCGTGCCTTTTGGTGCGGCGGGGATGACGGGGCCTGGTGGGCTAGCCGCCAGTCCCCAGTACAAAAGCTCAGTGTAGGGCTCATTGTATCTCTCTCCTTCGTTCTTAATTCATTCGTTCCAGACTTAGCCAAATCTTGACGCTGCACTTCTCCCGCTCACCACCAGAGCTCATGTCTCTTCCAACATGGGCCTGCATGCCCTAGACTCATTTTAGCAATATCAACTGTGTAGTTCCGTAAACTGGGTATATCGTGACCGAACCCTTAAATCATTCACATCCCTTCCCGCCATCGTTTGGAGCAATCTTTATCCTCAATGAAGAAACCTCTTTCCTCATTCCACACACACACATTGTCATTAATTAACCCATGTAAAGCTTGGTAGACATGGCAGTGGTTGTACAGAGGGCGTTTGCATCTGTGCTCACTTGTTGACATACCAAGACCTTGCTGGTTGTCCATTGGTTTCCAAATACATGTTGACGGAATGAGATAACCCCTGTACTGACGCTCGACAGAAGAGAGCATAGAGTGATTATTTAATTCTTGGATCTTGGAGAGAGGGGCAACAATGTCATGTGAGCACTTGGGCATGGAAGGGCATGGGATGCTCTCTAGAATACTTGCTACATCACTCAAAACAAGGCAGTACATAATTAGTAAGAGCATGGGCAATTGTGCCCTCTCCCAAGCCACACTCCTTGGCCATGGAGGTTAAGTCTCACTCACACCACACTAGAAGCTCACACAAGAGAGGCAATCAGCCTAACAATCAGGTTGGCCACTCAAACACCACCTAGAGAGCTAGAGCATGCTCTCATGTCACACTCCTAGTGGTCACCTCACCCACAATCACATGGGAAAACGCCATGTGTCCATGGCTAGCACACCAAACCATCAAGAGGATCACACCTCACCTAAAAAGTAAGGCCTGTTGTGCTGTGAGTTGTTTCCGTCCATTTGTACAGCTTACTGTGACCACTCGGCCGTGTCCATGCTCGTGCAGATCCCTGATGCGGGCCCAGCTGGCGCCGGAACACTGACGGTTGGTGGATCCAGCCACCAGCAGCTGCCAGACGGTTGCCACGACGTCCCGGGTGCTTGCTGGGGTGCTCTACAGTTTTTCTGTAGGTGCTAGAGTTTTCTCGGTGGACTGACTCTCGAGCCCGATTTGCATGTTTTGCATTGTCCGTCCACCGATCGATGCCGGACTTGTGCGTGTGACCAGTCGTAGCGTCCGGCTTGAGATTCTGCATCTCTAGGTTCAGACGGTGTTGCGTTTGGATGCCTGTGCGCAGAGTTGCGGCCAAAACAGTGGTTTTGAGCCGGTTTTAGGACAAACTGACACTGCCGCGTGCGTCACCCGCCGTGTGCCGCGGCAGGTATTTATGCTGTGTTCTTGTCAGTTGTCATTTCTCTCTGCATTACTAAGCTATTGGAGCTTATGAGACTTTGTGCGTCTCCCTAGCCTGATCCTTGCTGTTTCTTGCACATGCTTGCTTGCTAATGCGCTAGCTGACTGGACAGTGTCGCCACATCAGCAGCAGCAAGGTTAGGAAGCTTCCTAGCAATGTCTCATGGTATCAGAGCAGCGAGACCCCTCTCACTGAGCTGCGCCGCAGAGACGCAGCACAGGCAGCAGCAGTGAGAGTCACCGCCGCCGCCACATCCTGGGACCCGTCGCAGCCGACGTTGGCAGCAGCGACGTCACCACGCAATCGCCACCACCGTAGCAAGTGGAGTTGCGGCAGTGACGAGATCGAGCAGCCACGCCGGCCAGCAGCAGCAGCACCGGGTGGCAGCAGCAGCCGTGTCTGGCTGCCAGCCTGTACACAAAAAAAAAGGGGAGTAGCAGCTCGCAGCAGCAGCTTGCGGCGGCGGCTACGAGCAGTGGCAGAGCGTAGCGGCGGCACCAGCTTGCAGCTGCGACGGCATCAGCAGCCGCGAGCAGCACCAGCAGCGCAGCAGCAGCAGCAAAGCAGCAGCAGCAGCAGCGCAGCAGCAGCATTGCAGCTGCTGTAGCGACAGCAGCAACAGCGGCAGCAGCAGCATTGCAGCAGCGGCAGCGGCTACAGCAGCGCAGCAGCAGATCCGCCGCAGCAGCAGCGGCGAGCTTGCGCAGCACTGCTGCTGCACAGCAGTGCTGCGCAGCTGCGCAGAAACTGCGCAGCACTGCGCAGGCCTGCGTGGCACTGCGCAGGCCTGCGCAGCCCCTGCGCAGCCGCGAGCAGGGGGTGACGAGGTCACCTCCACCGGTCACGCGAGGTTCGCGTGACCTCCCAAAAAAAACGCTGGCGTAAAAACGCTAGCGAAAAAAACGATGGCGTAAAAAATGCTGGCCTAAAAAATTCTAGCGAAAAAAAACGCTTACGGTTTTTTTTGCTAGCGTAAAAAACGCTGACGTCATCATACACAATGCTGACGTCAGCAGTTTTGGGGTCAAAACGTCAATTTTTGTAGACGTTTTAACTCCTCGAGAAACACTGTCAGTTTCTTGTTTGGAGTATTTTTGACGTTCGGCCCCATACTGAGCGTTGCGATGGCGCCGGTCCGTGACAAGGACAAAGGACTCGTTGACCCCTCTTCCTCCTCTTCGGGCGTTATGAGTCCACGGTCGCAGTCCCGCATGATCGACGAGCTTCGTCGGTCACAGGACGAGATGCGCCAGCAGCAACAGAGGCAGTCCGACGCATTGCAGGAGATCACGGAGTTACTGCAGGGTCGTTCGATGGCTTCACAGCAGCCACCTGGAGGATCTACTGGAGCTGCACCATCTGCTCAGCAGTCTACACCCTACACAGCGCCGCGGCCTCAGCATCACTCATCACAGGTGGACTCCTGGGATGAGGAGGAGATTGAGGATGACTCACGCGAGCACGAGATTCGTGTGCTTGAGGAGCGCATCCGTGAGTTACGTTTGGGATCACAGCCTCCTACTCCGGCACCTTCTCGCCGTCAGGATCAGCCGCGTCGTTCAGCAGCGTTCACCTTTGGTGGTGTTTCTCTCACTGGTGGGCTCCCCATACCCCGTCCACCGTCTCCCGAGCCTGAGGTCGCCCTCCCCACGGAGCGGCGACCGAAGGACTTTGAGATACCTCCACCCGGTTACGATAGTGCGGAGGGCTTCGATTGCTGGGAGACCTTGTTTCAGGTGTGGGCCGATTCTGAGGGTGTCTGGCCCTACTACCACAGCCAGTACCAGACCCGCGACACTCACCAGGTCCAGACAGCAGCGAGAGCGATGCGGGGTCTCCTCTACGCCATGTCGCGGGAGACTGTGGTCGACTTCCGACCCTTTCTCGGTGAGGCCGGGACCGGGACTGGAGCAGATCCACGTCAGAGGTGGGAGCTGGCCCTGACACTTCTCGCTGCGGAGACCCATGCCACGAGGGCGGCCCGACTACGTGAGTTTCACTCCCTTCGTCAGGGTCCCACGGAGCTTGCAGCTGACTACTGGAGGCGCGCGATGCGCCTTTACACGCACCTTGGGACCGGTGGCGGGACGCAGTTGTGGGCACTCGACGCCATCATGATGGGGACGCATTTGGACCACGTGAAGCTCTTTACGGGCTTCGATCGTGTGGCTCTCTCTGAGTTGTCAGAGTCACTACAGCTGCTTCCTTGGGCCCATCGCTACTTCATCCAGGCCACATCGGCTCATGAGGCTGCCATCACTCATCAGCAGAGTCCACTTGTTGCAGCAGTGACTGCGACCCCTCCTACGCCTCTGTCCCTGCTCACCAGTCCCACCTCCACCGCTTCCTCCTCCTCCTCCTCTACACCGAGCGGCCATACTCAGGGCGTTGCAGCGGCCGCACAGGGGAAGAAGGGGAAGAAGCAACGTGGGAAGGGACAGCAGCAGCAGCAGCAGCAGCCGGCGAGTAGTGGCAGTGGATGTTCTGTCCACTGCTACAACTGTGGAGGTGCTCACCGCTACACGGAGTGCGAGCAGCCCCTTGACTGGACTCGGATCATGCGCGGCCTTCAGGCGTCGCACACGCAGCGGATTTCCTCGAGTGACACAGGGACTGGGCGCGCCGCGACCACGAGTGCAGCAGACGCATCCCGTTTCATCAGGCGGCAGCGGTGATGTGGACCCTCGGGATCGCACGATCGCGGAGCTTCGTCAGCTGCTGGCGCTTCGTACTCAGGGAGGTGCGAGTATGTTATCACAGCCGAGTGGTCCCGATACAGCTTGTCTTACTGCGTCTGTTGCTCGTGATGATGCTTGTGGTGGAGCTATGATGGCTTGCGATGAGGATGGACCTGACAGTACCGACTGGCTTGACGAGTCACA
>SZWC01007704.1:4424-53477 GCA_023375785.1 Penium margaritaceum | reverse complement strand
TGTGAGTTGTTTCCGTCCATTTGTACAGCTTACTGTGACCACTCGGCCGTGTCCATGCTCGTGCAGATCCCTGATGCGGGCCCAGCTGGCGCCGGAGCACTGACGGTTGGTGGATCCAGCCACCAGCAGTTTCCAGACGGTTGCCACGACGTCCCGGGTGCTTGCTGGGGTGCTCTGCAGTTTTTCTGCAGGTGCTAGAGTTTTCTCGGTGGACTGGCTCTCGAGCCCGATTTGCATGTTTTGCATTGTCCGTTCACCGATCGATGCCGGACTTGTACATGTGACCAGTCGTAGTGTCCGGCTCAAGATTCTGCATCTCTAGGTTCAGACGGTGTTGCGTTTGGATGCCTGTGCGCAGAGTTGCGGCCAAAACAGTGGGTTTGAGCCGGTTTTAGGACGAACTGACACTGCCGCGTGCGTCACCCGCCGTGTGCCGCGGCAGGTATTTATGCTGTGTGCTTGTCAGTTGTCATTTCTCTCTGCATTACTAAGCTATTGGAGCTTATGAGACTTTGCGCGTCTCCCTAGCCTGATCCTTGCTGTTTCTTGCACCTGCTTGCTTGCTAGTGCGCTAGCTGACTGGACAGTGTCGCCACATCAGCAGCAGCAAGGTTAGGAAGCTTCCTAGCAATTTCTCAAGGCCAAATCCATCTACCCTAGTCAGCACACTCTGGCAAGACAAGACTAGTACCAAGGGCCTTTTTGGATATTGTCTTCAGCTGGTCTTGACCATGGACCTCTCACCCCTTTTCCTTTTGACACGAAGGCATGGAGCCCTGGCCCAAATTCCTGTGGTATATGACCCCGGAAACTTCAGAAATTCATTTATCGCCATCCGACTGTAGGATTGGCCCAAAACTTGGACCGTTGACAACTTGCCACCTGATCTTTCACGTGGTGAAGTCGGATTGACGACTAGAGCATAAATTTGGTATTGTCTCCATGCCTCATCCTGTAGACCTATGATTGAGCCGGATGGCCCCATTTCTAACACTAATGCATCCTCCAATGTAGGCACCCAAATCAAGTAAGAGAAACAATGAGATAGGAGAGGGTGAAAATGAGAGACTACAAGAAAGCTTCCTAGCCTTGCTGTCGTTGACATGACAACATTATCCAGTCAGCTGGTGCACTAACAATCAAGCAGGTGCGAGAAATAACAAGGGTTAGTCTAGGAAGATGCACAAAGTCTCGTAAGCTCCAATAGCTTTACAACCCAGAGAGAAATGACAATCGACAAGAACACAACATAAAAACCTGTTGGGACGCATAGCAAGTGACGCACACGATAGTGTCAGTCTGAATTGAAATCAGGCCAAGGCTACTATTTTGGCCGTCTGCGCAGAGGCATCCAAACGCAACACCGTCTGAACCTACAGATGCAGAATCTCAAGCCCGACGCTACGACTCGTCACACGCACAGGTTTGGCATTGATCAGTGGACACACAATGCAAAACATGCAAAGATCCAGTCCACCAAGAAAACTCTAGCCACTATTGAGAAAACCACAGAGCACCCCATCAAGCAAGCAGGAGGCCGTGGCAACTATCTCGCAGCTGCTAATGGGTGGATCCACCACCCTTCAATGCTCCGGCGCCAGCTGGGTCCGCATCAGGGATCTGCACGAGCATGGACACGACCGAGTGGTCATAGAAAGCTATACAAACGAACAGGGACGACTAACACCAAAAGACTCCCCTTTGACCCTGATGGTACACATGTCCATGGACGTGTAGAACTGACACATGTGCGTAACGAGATGCTCAATAATCCATACTCGCACACCCCACTCTCAGCCACTCTCAAGCAAGGGACAAAAACCAACAAAACGAATGGCCACCAAAACTTTCCGCACGCCAGTGCCTTGGTCAGAAAGTCAACCTGGTGCATGTCTGTGCCGACCCAGATGACGGAGACCACCTGTTGCTCCACAAGATCACGCACAAAGTTATTCTCAACAACAATATGCTTTGTGCATGCATGAAACACACCATAGTTCTCTGTAATGACAAGAGCACTCTGGTTGTCACAATGCAGATGACGCAAGGCACAAGCCCCACTCACGAAACAGACGCTGCAGTCACACCGCCTCAGCAGCCCCAGGCCTCAGTGCAACATACTTAGCCTCTGATGAGCTACGTGTGATACATCCTTGTTTGTAACTGAGCCACGACACAGTGGTTCCACCTAGTAGGAACACGTAGCTTGTCCGAGTGTGTCCATCAGGACTCCACGCCGAGTCACTGTCGGTGTAGCAGTCGATTGCCACCTAACAGGGTTGTCAAAAGCAGAGTCCGAGGGATGGTGTGGAGACCAGGTACCGCACCACTCACACAACCACGTGAAGGATTCTTGCCCGAGGACATTGTGAAAATTGTGCAAGGAGGTTGACGGTAAAGGCAATGTCAGGTCGTGTGGTAGTGGCCAAGTACATCAAAGAGCCAAGGAGGCGCAAGAACAGGGTCACGCCCACTGTCTCTCCTAGATGTACTGGATCATCCACCACCAGAGCATCCTGCCCATTAGGTGTGATGGGGATGGAGGCTATAGGAATTGCACCAAGGAGATAAGCAAATCACTCCCTAAGAATGCGGGTGTAACGTGCCTGATGTTGTAAGAGTGTCCACCGCAGACGATCACGTGTGATCTCCATCCCAAGTAACACATCTGTAGGACCTAGGTCCTTCATCCTGTAAACAACATGAAGGACTACCTTGGCCTCCTTTACAGCCTCCATGGAAGGAGACACAATCAGGAGGTCGTCCACGTAGACGATGATGGCGGTAAAGCTCTCAACTGTCCGTTTGAGAAAAAGGGATGGGTCGGCGTCACTCTGCACGTAACCAACACATGTCAGTGTGCCGGTGATCTCTTGGTTCTAGCACCTTGGTGACTGTTTTAAGTCGTATAGGGCCTTGCCCAAGCACTAGACCTTGTCACCGACCTCAAAACCAGGTGGCTGGACCATGTAGATCTCCTCCTCTAAGGTTCCACTGAGGAAAAAATTGTCTGCATCTATCTGGTACAGCTTCCAACCGTGGTGAGTAAAATCCCGAATAAAGCGCAAGCAGTGGTCATGCGGTCAGTGGGTGCGAAGGTGTCAGTGAAATCCACATCCTCAATCTATAAGAATCCCTTGGATGTCAAGCGAGCATTACAACGATCAAGTGTGCCACGAGGCTTCACCTTCTTGCAAAAGACCCACTTGGCCAACATTACCTTCCATCCAGGCGAGAGGTCAACAAGCTCATAGACACCGTGCTCGTGGATGGCTCTCAGCTCATCCTCACAAGTAGCATGCCACAATATTGCATCATGAGTAGAGAGTGCCTCCTTCAAGGTGCGTGGATTAGGCATCGTTGAGGGAGAGCTCCGGGTGGCTAAGACACATGCTTCCAGATTCGATCTGACCACGCCAAGGTTGGCTGCAACATCGAAAGCGACCAAGAACTCTTGGGAGACCAACTCGTGACGGACAGTGCACATTGGGTGCACCTCAGTGTTGTTGACCTAATATGCCCCTTGTCCATAGCTGACATTTGGACAGACACAGGATGGACTAGGCATGCACTTCTCCCTTGCAGTAAGTCCCTTAACTCTGGTCTAGATAGACAAGGCATGCACTGCTCCTTTGGAGCAAGTCCCCTTGGTCTAAACTGGGTAGTATAACCAGCAAACACTACCAAGGACGACTCTTTGTGGCTTAGACATTTCAGAGTTCGTCTCTACAACAAGAGGTTACTGGGTCAAATCTTAGCCCAGTGACTAGCTTTCTTTGTGACCAAAAGGGGGACAGGAAGGTTCTAAGAGACATCTTAGAACATTCCAAGGTCCTTCCTGGTGGTTGGCGCCACTTGGCGGTCACAGGGAGCGCCATGTAGGCAAGGGGGATGATGCAATCCAGATTGCCCCCAAAGTGGCTCATCCAAGGAGTCCCTGCGTGCCTAGGCTCGAGGCTGGCTCTAGGACTATAAGAACCTATCAGTTGCCTGTCATTTATTACAGCTATTACCTTTGAGACTCCTCACAGAGTTTTCCACCAGAGACAGACACTAAAGAAGCATTGGTTGGTCTAAGCCCCAGGAGTTAGCTCCTTGCACGAAAGTGACCAGATACTAAGGACACAGTGCAAGGAAGTGATTCCTATGAACTGCCCAGTGTGGAATCGTGATTCTGAGGGTGATATCTCCTCCTAGTTACAATACTAAGAGCGGAAGGAAAGTGCCATTGTGTCGGCCTTGTTTTCTAGTCCGTTGCCTCAGGCCGGTTGACAAAGGATTATGGGTCCACACTGACTAGTTGTAAGGCACGCTTCTGCGTGCTCTATCGCCCTCTCTGTCTTGCAGGGCGTATCAGCTCCATCAGCTCCATCTGCTCCATGTGCTCCATCAGCTCCAACTGCGGGTGATGACACTTAGCGAACAAGGGCAAGGATAAGCTCTGCCCTTGGAGGTACGCCCATGGGGCCCTAACCAGGATAAGCTATGTCCTTGGAGGCACGACCTTGGGTTCGCTAGAGTGCGTTCTTCTCTATTTGCAGGTGATCAATGGCTAAGGAGGAAGCAAGGGATCTGCACTTTCTAAACCGGTAGCAGATAATAGCCTACATCAGTCTACATCGGCCTCAACGAAGTAGAGAAGCAAAGAAGTAGTATGACGCCACCTACAACGCTTAGTCTTAAGCAGATCAATGGTGGCATGACCAAGTTCACAGGGATTAAAGTTCCCTTGTGGAAATGACAGTTTGAGATTGTCATGAATGTGCGCGGCTACTTGAAGATGTTCCTTGGAGAAAAGGTTGAACCACCAAAAGATGACCCTGGGTATGAAGCATGGAGCGCCAAAAATGAGATGACGCTGGCCATCCTTGTGACATCAGTGCATGAGTCATAGCATGTCCATCTCCACGGTATCACACATGCATCAAAAGCTTATGAGAAGCTTGCACGTGTACACCAGTCAATGGCTCTGGCTAATCGTCTTTTCATCCTTCAAAATCTGATTGGGATGAGAGTGAGCGAGAGAGAGTTGATTCCGGACTTCTTGCTGCAGTTTGAAGGACTGCTACAACAAGTGACCCAGATGAGCTGGAAAATTGACACCAACATGCAGGCCACGATCCTCCTCATGGCGCTACCTGAAAGCCGGGGTCCTCTGATCACCGTTTTTGGCGATTGGAAGGAGGAGGATTTGACGTATGAGGCAGTGTCCGAGTACGTGCGTATCGAGACCATGCGTCGTCATGGTAGTAAGGCCAAAATTTTAGCCTATGCTGCACAGTACGGTGGTCATGGCAACAACTCCTCTTCTGGTCAGAGCAGCAGTGGAAGCGGTGGTGGTGGAGGAAAAGGCAATGGTGGCAGTGGAAAGGATTCAAAGCGTCCAGGGAAATGCCATAACTGTGGCAAGCCTGGGCATCGGGCACGGGAGTGTAGGGCACTCAAGAAGGAAGACGGAGATCATGGTAGTAGAAACGAGGGCAAAGACAAGAGTAAGAAGGAGTTGACGAACATGATGGCTGAGAGCGTGCCGGCAACTAATGGTGCGACACTGCTCAAGCGTGGAGCCTACGGGCTCGACTCTGGCACGAACCACCACTCTTCAAGGGAGAAGGATGGGTTCATCTCCATTGGAGACACTGAACGTCGCTTCAAGTGTGCCAACGACAACCTTGTCCATGTGCAAGGCGAGGTAGATAAGTTGACCAGCATCAACGTGAACGGTGCTGAAAAATACTTGAAGCTAGAGAACGTCATCTACATGCCGTGTTTTGTGGCAAACCTCTTGTTGGTGTCCAAAATCACGGACCACGACATGACGGTTGTCTTCACCGAGGAGGAGGCCGTGATTGTCAAGAACAAGGATATCAAGATATCTTATCCCAAGGATAGTCTTGTTGCACAGGTCCTAAGAGTTGACGGGCTCTACGTGCTGCAGACCAAGCCCCTTGAGAGTACAAATGTGGGACATGCAGCAGTTGAAGAGCCCAAGTCTCCAAAGCCTGACATTGCACCACAGGCCGTCACCATGGCGGCCAACTCCACCAAAGACACAGATGCTGAGCTGTGGCACAGGCGGTTCGACCATGTGGTTGACAGCACACTACAAGCTATGCAGCAGCACGAAGTGGTTCATGGGATGGAGGGATGCAAGGCCAAGGATGAGAGAAAGTGTAAGAAGCTGTGTGAGCCATGCCTCCAAGGCAAGGCAAAGAGAAAGCGCTTTGAGCGTAATGGGCAATGTGCGGCATCAATCTTGGACCTGATTCACTCTGATGTGTGCGGACCATTCCACACTCCTTCAAACGACGGCAGTAAGTATTTCTTGATCTTCATCGATGACCACAGTCGCAAGATGTAGATCTACTTTCTCAAGACAAAGGGAGAGGTCAAGGAGAAGCTACAAGAGTTTGTCGCGATGGTAGAGTGGCAGACAAGCAAGAAGGTCAAAGCACTGCGCACGGACAACGGTTGTGAGTACGAGGCGTGCAAAGGCTGGTTGAGCCAACACGGCATCAACCACCAGACCACCATGCCTTACAACCCCCAGAGCAATGGCGTTTCCGAGCGGATGAACCAGACTATCCTCGGCATGACACGAAGCATGCTCTTTGACGCCAAACTCCCACCTCGCTTCTAGGCTGAAGCTGCAAGAACTGCTTGCCACCTTGTGAACCTCACTCTGGCAGCCGCGCTTGGAAGGCTTGGTAAGAAGCAGCAAGAGAAGCAGCTGGGGACACCATAGGAGGCTTGGTCAGGGAAGAAGCCAGATGCCTCACACTTGAGAGTCTTTGGCTGTACTGCCTGGGCAAAGGTCCAAGCAGGAGAAGGAAGTGGCAAGCTGGATGCACGCGCTCGCAAGTGTGTAATGGTTGGATACGACACTGCACACAAGGCATACAGGCTGTGGGACCAATCGACTGGAAAGCTCATCAGGAGCCGAGATGTTGAGTTTGATGAAAGGACGCTCGGTAAGGGAGAGTCGCTGGATCTTGTCCATGCTCCTAAATCAGGAGAGTGGGTTGTGTTGCTCGAGTCAGGTGATCAGACACCTGAAAACTGGTAGATGGTGCCAGTGAAGGATGGTACTGCAGGGAGAGTGGTTGTGCAGGCTGACGCAGCGACGGACTCTGACACTGAGTCGGAGTCGTCCAAGGCCTCTGAGTCAAACTCCAAGGCCAGTGGCTCTTCCTCAAACAATGGATCACTGGCAGCGTAGGAGCAACAGAACGAAGTAAGCCTTGTGGTACCACCAGCAACACTCTGGCGTAGTACGCGCCAGAAGAAACCTCCGCCCAAGTACGATGCTGAGAGTGCAGAATGGACCGGACTCAGCTGGTCATGCTTGGCTCAAGGAGAGCCTGTGACTGTAGCGGAGGCTATGAACATGCCAGATGCGGCCAAGTGGAAGGAGGCAGTGGATAGAGAACTCGCATCTGTTGAAGAGAATGGAACATGGGTTTTGGTGGACAGGTCCCCAAACACGCACGTGGTGGGGTCAAAGTGGGTACTCCGGAAAAATTTTAAGCAAGATGGTACTATCGACAAGTACAAGGCAAGAGTTGTGGCAAAGAAATTTCCCCGCGTGTAGGCTTAGAGTACGAGGAGACCTTTGCACCTGTCGTCACCTTTGCCTCCATCAGATCCATGTTGGGCATCGCTGCTGCCAAAGATCTGGAGGTCCACGAGATGGACGTCAAGACAACTTTCCTCTACGGGAAGCTAGACAAAGAAGTGCTGATGGAAGTGCCCGAGGGAGTGAAAGCTCCAGAGGGCAAGGTTTACAAACTGGTCAAAGCACTCTACGGGCTGAAACAGGCCCCAAGGATGTGGTACAAGGAGATGGATGGCTTCATGGCCGGGCTCACCTTTACGCACTGCCAGTATGACCCGAGTGTCTATGTTCGAGAGGACGAGCAAGGCTTGATGCTGGTTGCACTATACGTGGATGACCTGATCATCTGCTCATCATCAGTCGAGCTGTTGAACAGGCTGAAGACAGACTCAGCAACAGGTTCAAGATGAAGGACATGGGTCCGCTCAACTTCTACCTCCGGATACCTGTCCACCGCAATCGAGCAGCAGAAACCATCGAGCTGAACCAGACCAAGTACATCATGGAGGTCCTCAAGCGCTACAACATGGAGGACTACAAGCTCATCAGCATACCCATGACAACAGACATCAATCTCTCCTCCTCCATGAGTCCCAACAGAGAAGTAGAATGGTGTGAGATGGAGAACATTCCCTACCAGTTTGGTGTTGGCAGCCTCATGTATGCAATGATAGGAACACACCCTGATATCTGCTATGTTATGGGACAAGTGAGCAGGTTTGTGGCCAATCCAGGGCCACAGTACTGGCAAGTAGTCAAGCGCATCATGCGCTATCTACAGAAGACAGGACACATGGGACTCCGGTTTGGAGGCCAAGAGGGATCTGACCCGCTGCGGCTTGTGTGCTACACGGACGCCGACTGGGGAGGAAGAATCGATGAAAGAAAGTCCACCTCGGGCTTCGTGTGCTTCTTGAATGGTGGTGCAGTCTCTTGGACAAGCAGAAAGCAAGACTGTCTGCCTCTCTACCGCTGAGGCAGAGTACATTGCTCTGTCAGATGCATGCAAGGAGACACAGTGGCTACACAGTTTGCTTGCTGAGATGAAAGTGCCACATACAGAAGCAACGGAGGTCCGCATCGACAACAAGAGTGCCATGAAAATGGCACAGAATGACGTCATCTCCCGGCAGACCAAGCACATCGACATCAGGTACCACTACTCACGCGACCTGGGTGCAAAGGAGATTGTGGACTTGGAATATGTGGAGACCAAGAAGATGCTCGTAGATTGCATGACCAAGGCGCTTGACAGCTAATTGCATTCTGCAGGTACCCGAGGCATCGGTATGGTCAACGCAGCCAACGAAGACTAAGGCCAAGACAGCTGGAGAAAGGAGATATCTTACAGCAAATGGACAGAGGTACAAGGGAGATTTTGTTGACCTGATATGCCCCTTGTCCATAGCTGACATTTGGACAGGCACAGGATGGACTAGGCATGCACTGCTGCCTTGGAGTAAGTCCCATAAGTCTGGTCCAGATAGACAAGGCATGCACTGCTCCTTTGGAGCAAGTCCCCTTTGTCTAAACTGGATAGTATAGCCAGCGAACACCACCTAGGACAACTCCTTGTGGCTTAGACGTTCCAGAGTTAGCCTCGAGAATGAGAGGTCAAAGGGTGAAATCCCAGCCCAATGACTAACTTTCTTTGTGACCAAAAGGGGGGTCGGAAGGTTCTAAGAGACATCTTAGGGTACGTTTGGCCTTGGCCGTCTAGCCGCGGTCGAAGTCGACTCGGATCTAACTTTTGAGTGTAGTTGCCCTCGGATTCCGACTTCAAGCGGGATCAGATCCAACTTGATTGTCCGCTGATAGCGTCGAATGTTGAAGTAACATTGCTTCCGGACGTCCGACTATGAAATGAGTCATGATCAGATGTAGCGACGGTGGATCCGTTCCGCGGACAGAAGACCGAGGCCAAACGTACCCTTAGAACATTCCAAGGTCCTTCCTGGTGGTTGGCGCCACTTGGCGGTCACAGGGAGCGCCATGTGGGTAAGGGGGATGATGCAATCCAGATTGCCCCCAAAGTGGCTCATCCAAGGAGCCACTGCGCGCCTAGGCTAGAGGCTAGCTCTAGGACTATAAAAACCTGTCAGTTGCCTGTCATTGATTACAGTTCTTACGTTTGAGACTCTTCACAGTCCACCAGAGGCAGACACTAAAGAAGCATTGGTTGGTCTAAGCCCCAGGAGTTAGCTCATCGAGCGTAAGTGACCAGATGCTAAGGACACAGTGCAAGGAAGTGAATCCTATGAAGTGCTCAGTGTGGAATCGTGATTCTGAGGGTGATATCTCCTCCTAGTTGCAATACTAGGAGCAGACGGCAAGTGCCATTATGTCGGCCTTATTTTCTAGTCCGTTGCCTCAGGCCGCTTGACAAGTGTGTCGCTTGGACACTCAGGCCAAGGGCCTTCGTGCCAGGCTCGCCACTTTGAACACTACGAGTGGAGCGTCTGGGTGCTGAATCGACTGTCAACTGAGCCCTAGAGGCCGGTGGTCGAAGATGACAACCGGGCTCGCAGGAGTAGCCTGAAACTGAGGTGCTCACCTTTGGCTGCGTAACAGCTGGCTAGTCCACAGTTTTAGGGACTACATGCTTGTAGGGAAGGGGAGAGGATGCAGGACAGTTACTAGCTTTTGCACAGGGGAAAGAGGTGTATATATTAGGGCCAGGTGTGGCTAAGGAGACTGCCAGAGGCACGAGACGAGGTGTGATAGAGGAAACCAGCATAGGCACGGAAGGAGGTGTGCTAGAGAGGACTGGTACTGGCACAGAGGCAAGTGTGCTAGAAGGGAATGACACCAGCGCAGAAACATGTGTGCTAGAAGGGAGTGAGAATGGCATGGGAGCAGGTGTATTAGAAGGGATTGAGATTGGCACGGGAGCAGGTGTCCCAGAAAGAACTAACACTGGCACAAAAGCAGGTACGCCAAAAGGAGACGAAACGACCACTAGACCAACAGACATGATGGCCGGATCGTCATCAGCCAGAGACTGGACCATAGGTGAGGAGGACCCATCCACAGGTCTAGACTCCCCCATCCGCAAGAAAGCCACACAAGTGGGAATGTGGCCGGCGGCCAGTGATAGAATGCTAGATATGTCAAGATAGGTGAGAGCCTCAAAGAAGAGAGCTTTGTGAGACTCGATGTGGTGACGACCGGGGTCTAAAAATCGCCGGGCCTTCAACCGTGGAGAAATACCAAGGAAGGCACAAAAGCGACCCCGAGGTGAGACCTTGGACCCTTGATGGTCCTTGGTGTACTAGACGCAGGCTTAGGACCCCCAAATGTGAGCAAGATGGAGGTAGGCATGATGGCCGAACTACAACTCAAACGTCATGACATAGTCCAGAACAGGACCGTGTGGTAGGCAGTTCTAGACCCACGTCATGTAGGAAAATCCCTCCAAGGCAAAGGACCCTGGAAGACCACACTCACAGTGCATGGTGCGGACCTCATCCTCCATGGTGCAGTTCCAACGCTCAAACAAGCTGTTACGCTGGTGAAACATTCTGCGTTCAGCAAAGGAGGTGTCCATCTCGCCTAAGAACTCAACACCACGATCTGAGCAAAACGTGTGGAGGATGTGACAAGAGTGGCACTCAGCCATCACCAGCCATAAGCGAACTACCATGTAGACATCACTCTTGTGGCGGAGGCTATAGACCCACTACATCCAGGTAAAGCCATCAGTCAGCGTGAGGATATATCGCCCCCAATTTGAGAGAGACTTGATAGTGAGGGGACCGAGAATGTCTGCGTGGACCAACTTGAGGGGACACAGTGCCCACAAAGTGGATTCTGGGTAAGTGCAGCGATGTGTCTTACCCTTAGCACATACAAGACAGTCGGTCTTCAACGGCTCTACAAAAGAAGCCGTGTCAAGACCAAGGGCTGCCTATGTCTGAATGAGCTTGGACACAGTTTTTGAGCCCACATGGCAAAGGCGGCATTGCTGAAAACGCTTGTGTTCTTGTAAGAGAACACCAGTGACAAACATATGTGCAGATACGGAAGAAGGAGAGGAGGCAGAGGAAGTGAAACGAGACACATGATACATGTTATTTACAACAAAGGCATGAAGAACAATGGCACGAGTGTCGAGAGAAGTCATAATGGTAGTCAACTGAGTGATAAGGAGAGAAACCCATCCTGGTGTAAGCACGAATAGAGGGCAGTCTGAGTCCAAGAACAGGGACAAAGAGCACATCGGAAGTGTGCAAGGGGCCAGACGGACCATCAAAGAGCACCACCATGACACCGTGGAAAGGTAATGACTGACAAGACCCTGTGCAAACGGACCGAGTTGATGCAACAGGACCAAGAACCACAAAGTCACTACGAAAATAGGTCATGTGGTAGGTGGCTCCGGAATCAATAATCCAAGTGCTGCTTGTCTCACGACTTGTTGTCGACACAGAGCAACAGGTAACAAAGCAATCTACCGCTGTTAGATGCTTAGTAGAGGACTTAATACAATGAAGAACAACACAAACCTGTGACTCGTCAAGCCAGTCAGTACTGTCAGGTCAATCATCATCACAAGCCGACTGAGCTCCCCACAAACATCATTAGGGACAATGAAAATAGTAGGACAAGTTGTCTGTGGATCACCTTGCTGTGACAACACACTCACACCTCCCGGAGTACGTAATGCCAGTAGCTGGTGAAGCTCAATAATCCTGCGATTACAGGGATCCTAATCCCTGCAGCCTTTTGGAGAAGTGATAGCGTGTGTTGTTGTCGTAGTTGTGACGTGACGTGCCCGTACATCACCAAAAGACATCCGTTGTGTCTGTACCGCCTGCAAGCCGATCATAATCCTGGTCTGGTCGAGGGGTTGCTGACACTCTGTGTAGTTGTGAGTACTCCCGTAGTAACAACTGCAGATAGAGTGTCCACTGTTACTGCTCATTGGGTGCTACTGCTACTCTTGCTGCTACTACTACCACTACTCCATGCTATATTTTACTATCCATGCTTCCCCTATGCAACAGCTGCAGTAACCTGAGCCTGGCTGCTCAAGGTAGAGGGTGATGAGGAGGAAACGGTGGAGGTGGAGCTCAAGCATTGAGAGAAAGGCGTTAGAGGAATCGCGATTACTGCTACAACAAGCAGACTTTATTGACGGGCGAAAGCGGCCTCATGAGTTGATGTCTCCTTGAGAAAGTAGCAATGAGCCCAAAGAAGCAGCTCAAATGACTCAGAAAACTTAGAGAGGGCCACTCGGTCGAAGCCCGTGAAGAGCTTCATGTGGTCCTGATGTGCCCCTATCATGATGTTGTCAAGGGCCCATAGTTACATCCCGCCACGAGTCCCAAGGCACGTATAAGGACTCATGACGCGCCTCCGGTAGTCAGCCGCAAGGAACCTGGCAGAGAGAGAGAGTTGAACACACGCAGGCAAGCCGCCGTTGTGGTGTGGGTCTCTACTACAAGCAGTGTCAGGGCCAACTCCCAGCCCTGGCATGGGTCTGCTCCAATCCCTGTCTTAGTCTCATGAAGAAAGGGGTTGAAATTGACCACGGTCTCCCGTGCCATGGCGTAGAGAAGACCGCACATCGCTCTCACTGCTGTCTAGACCTGGTGAGCGTCATGTGTTTGGTATTAGCTGTGGTAGTAGGCCCAGACACCCTCAGATTCATCCCAGACTCGAAGTAGGATCTCCCAAAACACGAAGCCCTCGTCGCAGTTGTATCAAGGTGGAGATGTCTCAAAGTACTTCGGTCGTTGCTCCGTGGAGAGGCCGACCACAGGCTCGGAGACGGTGGGAGGGGTACACGTAGACCACTAGTGAGAGAAACACCACCGAAAGTGAACATCACTGAACAACATGGCTGTTGCTCACAGCAAGAAGGTGGTGGGATATGAGGCGTAAACTGTAAAAGAGATGATGTATCTGCAGCAGCTCCTCCCAATGTCTACCGTGAGGCCCCTCAACGTCTCCTTAGTGTAGCTGCATCATGTCCATCTGATGCAGCTACTTGTGGCGCATCTCATCCCGTGCCCGATGAAGCTTGTCGATCACGAGTGACTGTGACCATAGGCTCATGACGCCCGAGGAGGAGGAAGAGGTGACTGCCAGATCCTTGCCTTTGTCACAGACTGACACCATGCGACTGCTCATTATGGATGCGAACGTGAAAGTTGCTGGAACAAGAAAGTGACAACGGTTCTTGAGGAGAAGAAACGCTGGCAAACATTGTTGCTTCAGCCAAAATTAGGATGTGTCGTGCCAACGTCATCACCTACAATGACAACATCAGCATGATGGTTTTCCAAATGAAGTAAAATTTGGAGCAATTATGCGCCCAAGGATGCTAAATGCTATGGCGGTGGTTCTGTGCAAGAAAAACATTAAAAATGTAAAAATTGTTACCGTTTTCTTTTCAGCCCAAAATCCTGAAAAAATCTATATACAAGAACGTTTCTTTGTTTCCTGGAACGTACATGACACAAAATGAGGTAAGAGTGGATGCAATGGATATTTCATTGTAAGAGCTTTCTAACGAGCCCTTACACGCCAAAAGCGGTAGTCATATGGGGTAGTTGCACTCTCTCACGTCCAGGGGGGAGTGATAGGTGCAACGTGAAGCTTTGGGAACCTTGACAGATCCCTTCTGAACATCACGTGTGCCAACTGCTGCTGGAGAGGGTTTGGCAACCCTTGGCTGCCCCGTGGTGGTGGCGTGGTGATGCGGCTGCAAGGGTGCCTTCGCAGCTGCAATCTGCTACGGCAGGTCACCGTGGCTTGGTGGGTCCTCCTACAACCGTGGCTTTAGCTGTGACTCTCACTACTACTACCACTGCTGCGTCTCTGCTGTGCAGCTCAGTGAGGGATGCCTCGCTGCTCTGATATCAGAAGAAACTATTGGGAAGATTCCTAGCCTTGCTATTGGTGACGTTGCGACATTGTCCAGTCATCTAGCACACTACCAAGCAAGCAGGTACAAGAAACAAGGGTTAGGCTAGGGAGAGGCGCAAAGTCTCATAAGCTCCAATAGGTCAGTAACAAAGAGAGACAGTAAAAGTAAAAGGCACACAACATGAATACCTGCTGCAGCGCACGGCGGGTGACCCACGCGATAGTGTCAGTTTTGTCCTAAAGTCAGCTCAAGATCACTATTTTGGCCGTAACTCCGTGCACATGCATCCAAACGCAACACCGTCTGAACTTAGCGATGCAAAATCTTGAGCCAGACACCACAACTGGTCACATGCACAGGCCCAGCATTGACCAATGGAAACACAGTGCAGAACATGAAAATCGGGCTAAAGACCCAGTCCACCAATAAAACTCTAGCAATTGCAGAAAAACTACGGAGCACCCCAGCAAGCACCCGGGACACCGTGGCAGCTGCCTGACAGCTGCTGGTGGGTGGAGCCAGGGGGCACGTGGGGTGACATGGATGGCTTGATGAATCCCTCATTGAGCGTCTCGTCCGGTTACTTCTTAGGTTTGGTCAGCTCATGGTCGCTCATCAAATAGGTCCCCTTGACCATCGGTCTCCTGCCTGGCTTTGGGTCTATCTGGTGGTCGATGCTTCATTGTGGAGGTAATTCTCAATGCAGTTCGTCAGGGAAAATCCTTTCAAACGCCTTGAAGATGGATGCAAACTCCTCCAAAAAAGTTTGAACTTGTTAGATGTTCGTGTCTGCTACTACAATTTCTTCTGCTTCCCCTGTTTCCACGTGGACAAGCCACGCTTCTGCCACACATTGCAGATATCTTTTGGCCATGTCCAGTGATAGTGGCTGGCCTTGTACGCCTGTTACAATTCCCTCTACTACTTCCACCTATGCTACTTCCCGTAACCGTCATTGCGTAGACGGTCACTTGATCACAAGTAAGTGTCGTTTCTTACCATTAATATTGACGTAGAACGAACCGCTGCCCTAGTCCACGTGCAGATTGTGTCGGTACTGGAAACATTTCCTGAGGATGATATTATGGTCGCTCATTGGGCAGGTTCTCTAGACCATTACGATGTGCAGATCTGTGACCTTCCGCCTAAGAGGTTCGTAAATCTGACAGATCTACAATCTTCCGTGGACAGTCCTTTACTCAAACACCCACGGTTCAATCTACAAACCCATATTTTGAACCAATTTGTTTTTCATAGAACTATAAGAAGCTCCTCCATCCAGTAGTGCCAGTACCATTTTCCACGCTTACAATCCATCCACTCACCCATAGGAGTATCGCTAGGTGATCGTCCTCATATCCCTTGTCAAAATTTGTAATATTAGGAATCCTCATTTGCAACAATTTAAGCCACTCACATGGGCGATCGGTCAGTGCAGATTGTTTTTACCAGTCAGGAGTTCCGCCGTCTACTCGTGTCCTTTTCCATTTCCTAATTCCTCTTTTTTTTTGCGATTTTCCCCCTTTTTTGCCTGTTGCTACCAATTCCGAGAGTTGTGTGAGATGTGCCCCAGCTTCCTGCAAGTCCAGCACATCCATTGAATATGTTGATTGACTGTGTCAATCTCCATCAAGGACAAGGTTTCTATCGACTACGACTTTCCTGCACGACAACATGGATTGTGGCCTCAGAGTCGCCAACAGTTGGATCATTCTCGGAAGGTCGTATTGGATGCCGAATATGGCGATTGCTCGTCATTTGAGAGCGTTGTTGCAGTAGAAACAAAGTTCAGTCGGGGCGAGGTCATTGGCGGTGATGATCTCATAGAAACACCGTGTGTAATCCACCAAGCTGGACTACCGACACAGGCATCGGATATTATGCCATGCATCATACTTCTCATTCATTTCTCCAAATGATACATGTATGGCACGCGCCACCTTGGATTGATCTGCTCAAGAGGTAAAGCACTTGTGGCTGATGATGTGAGAGCAATTGCGTGAGTCGTTGATCCGGCTCTGCTGATCTCCTACTGTATTTGGATTATTTTTAAATCAGACCATCGACTGAAAGTTGTGTCACACAAAAGCGAGGCCGCGAGGTCAATTTTCTGTTTGGCTTTATTGATCCCAAAAACCGTGAAGTACACTTCCAAACTCGTCAACTTTATCCTCACCATTGATCCCTGTGGAGTTCACAGGATGGAACGACCCAGGAAGTGTTGGTCAAATCTAGGACTCGGTTGAGAGTTGAATATTTTTCTCGGTGAATGTTGCTTCATGCATGTGCGCTTTTTGAGCTCCTCCATTTCCGCGTTCAGTTGTTGGAAGAGATGGGTGTCAAATAAGAGGATGAAAGAACTATTATTTGTTTGTCGTATCGCAAGTGGACATGACTAAGGTAGGTAGAGGTGACTGGAGGTCATAGATGTACCTATGGAGTAAGTTCCAAGAAGAAGAGCTCACAAAGAGGCAACCAAGCCTACTACTACTTGGTGGAGGTGGCTGGCTAGTCTACACACCCCACCTCTCCACAAGTGGAAAACCACTTGTGGGGATCACGCCATTGGAGTTGAACCCGACGGCGCACGAGTAGCAGAAACAAACAAGATACTACATAGAGCATGGCCAATGTACCGAGATGCTTGATCCCAAGTCCTATACTATTAAGTATTCCTTAGTTCAACTAAAGGCTACAATGACATCCGACCGTTGACCATGCTAGCTTAGTGGTTGTATGTGGCTCCAGCTCTTGAGTCCCATTAGCTTCTGATACAGGTCTTCATTAATGCAAGCCTGTCAGCCGGTGCCTTCCATCGTGCCATGTGTCATCCCGGAGGGGCAGCGGCAGAGGCAAAGGGTTCACGGAGCATGAGGGGTCCGTCATCGGGTTGGCTGTCGAGGTCATTGGTACTGCCTTGTTTACCTGGAGAGTGTAATTGACCATGTGATTTTGATCCTCCATTGCCAAAGTATTTGCTGGTTACTGCTGCTCGTCACCGGATGCGCTCGCTCCGTTCATGTTTTCGGTTGTGAGGTCTGTGAACTTTTGGAAGGTGAAGATTTCATGAAGACTCGTGCAGAATGTCGCCTTGTAGTTCATGGCTTGGCCTCCCCTCCAGCACCGCTACCAAGTATTATCCCGAGCGGAATGTGGATGTTTTTTAGGGAGAAGGTGGAGAGCAGAAGATACTTCAAGGAATTATGAATAATTGGATAATTTATATTAATAGTATGTGTACTTTGATGACAAGTGTGGAACAAGTCGAGCACATATCTACAATGGCAAGAAACACATGAGGCATACGTTGGGTCTCAAGTGCTTGAGCTGAGCGACACGTGCGACTCCGCGTCATGAATGGTCGCTCTGAGAAACTCCGCCGACAAGTCGAGGGGGGGCTCAAGAATATTAAGGCGCTGTACTATTAACTTCTAGCACCATTAAGAAGTCAACTGAACACTCTTGAATCATCAATTATGTTCGTGATACTTCTATCGACCTTTCTGGCAAGTGATTGAATATGTCAAAAACTTTGGGACCAGAACACGGGAAGTCAGGACAGGTGTTAAAAATACCCTTGGCTGAGTGGCATAAAAATGCTAAGATGATGCATAGTGGACCATGAATATAAGGACAAAAACGCCCTCTTGAGGAGTTTAGGGACTGGTGTACGTCTGGGAGGAAACATCACGTATGCCTCATTTGTGGTCTTGTACTTGTATACATAAATGTTTGGTAGTTCTAACACTTTTCATCAAAGTGCACTTACGGCTATTTTTAAATTGCTCAAGTGTCCTAAGTATTCACACCATGTTCTGTCCTGCATCTTTCCTTGTTCACCATCTACGCTTCCGTTTGGCATAACACTAACTATGAACCACCTACATTCTTCTTGGCATAACATATGGTACATGAAACAGTTAAAAAAAATGTCCCTGACACACACAAGTCCCTAAACTCTGCAAGTGGACATTTTTGTTCCGTTATTTATGGCCTGCCGCATGTCGACCTCGGGATTTATGAGCCGTTTGGTCGATGGCATTTGGCCTTCTGCCCCGACCTCCGACTTTCCGTTCCAGAAGGTTCTAACAACCTTGACCACTTTCTCATATTTTCGAGGCCCTTTTATTATTCTCAAAGCCCTCGGACTTCTCGGTAGAGCTTCTTGAAGTGACCAATCACGTCGCGACCTCGCACGCGTCGCTCGGCGCGAGCGACAAGGATCCAACATGTTCCTCCTTGTTATTCTCATAATTGTATATATGCATTTGACTTGTTTGATACTTTTCATCCAGGTACACTTATTGCCCAATACATATTCTCCATTTGTCCCAATTCCTCAAATTTTCCACTGATCCGCATCTCGTCCTTGTGAACGAGCTATATTCCACTCAGAATAACACTTGGTATCAGAGTGCAGGGTGCTGGAGGGACAGCCGACATATTAACCACCAGGCAACAACCTCACATGAGTCTTCAACACATGTCCATCATTCAGAAGTTTGTAGACCTCGCAACAACAATGGTGAAAAAAGCGATCACAACCAACTACGAGCAGTAGTAACCAGAGAAGACTCTGGCGATGGAGGATTAGCAGCTCGCAAACAAGAATGCTCTACCGGCAAGTTAGATAGCAGCGGTGACTTTCGCGGTGAATGGCACAGTAACAAAGACCCTGTCGGCCAACCCGCTGACGGACCCCTCGGGCTCGACAAACCATCCGCCCCCGCCGTGGTCTGCCGGGACGACACCTGGCACAATGGGAGGCACCGTTCGGCAAGCTTGCATCAAAGAAGATTTGTACCAGAAATGGCCAGGATATAGAGCCTCAATACCCATCTACTCCAACTGCTCTGATGGAGGAGCTTTACAGTTTCCGTGCACGTGAAGTAGTGCTCACCGAGAGAAAAATTCAACTCTCAAGTGAACTGAGATTTGACTGGCACTCCATGAGCCGTTCGAGCCTGAAAGATAAACAAGACCAACGGTCAAGATGTGGCTCACGAGTTTGGAGGCGTACTTCACGCTGTTTGGGTCAAGAACGGCAAAAATAAAAGTGACCTCGCGGCCTAACTTTTGTGTGGCATGACAATGAGTTGGTGGTACGATCTAAAGATCATCCAACGGTAGCAGGAGACCGGCGGAGCTGGAACAATGGGTCATACAACCATTCTCACATCATGGACCATATGTTTTCTAACTCTTGAGAAGATCAATCCGACGTGGCATGAATCCCTGGTACCATCGGGGAACTGGAACGACTTTGCGCACTTTGGGAATGTGAATGAGAAGCATGACACACGTTTCAGGCTTCAATGCCTACGAAAGTAGTCGAGCGTGGCAGAGTAGACACGATGGTTTTACACAATCATCACCGTCCATGGCTACGTCCACAACAAACACTTTTTCTACTAAAATAACGACCTCAAGTGAGTCACTTGGTGAGGAATCACCATTTTTGGCATCAAAGATGACCTTCCATGAATGATCATAGCAACCGATTGCATCAATTTCATTGACTGCAATGCTTGGATGCATGAATCCAACGGCTGGTGAACCCAAGCCACAATTCTCACCATGGCACATCCAATGAAACCTCGTTCCTGATGGATGTTGACGATGTTGATCAACGCGATAAATGGCTCTGTTGGACTTGCAAGAAGCCAAGAGAAATCTCATGTGACTGTCGGAAACGACAGCAACAGTTCAAGAAGGTGGAGGAAGGAGACATAGAGAGACAACGAGGAGTTGGGAAATAGCAAAGGTCAAGAGTAGACAACGAAGCTCCTCTCTGGATGGAAAAATCTATGCCGACCGATCTCCCATCTCCAAGGCTCACATCACTGTATACAAAGACCGCAGAGATGACAACGTTCAATGAGGGGTACGAGGAAAACCAATCGACAATATTGCTACTAGTGAGTTGTAAAAGTCACAGAATGATACCGGCACGACTGGATGGAGGAGCCCCTCACAGTTTTGTGAGCAACGACATGGTCCGGAAGCTAGGTTTGTAGATTGAACAAGGAGTGTTTGAGAGAAAACCCATCGATGGATGACTGTAGATCCGACAAATTTGCGGCCCTCTCTGACTACAAATTGGAGACCAGCGCGATGTAATTGTCTAGTGAAATTGCCCAACGAGCAACCACAAAAACATCCTCAGGTGAGATTTCCGGTATCGGCATAATCCGTAGGTGAACTGGAGCAATGGATCAGTCTAAGTTAGTATTGATGGTAGAAAACAACACTTACCTATGGTCAAGTAACCCACGGTGCAATGGCGGTTACAACAAGCAACAGAGGTAGAAGCAACAGACAAAGTTGTAGCAGTCGTTAAATATCATCGATATCTTTGGATGTGGCTAAGAGAAATATATGATACGGAGCTCAAGTGTTGCTTGTCCATGTGGAGATAGGAGAAATAGAAAAAAACCGTAGCAATGGAGGCAATCACATCAGAACAAAATTTTCTAGCCGTATCAAAGGAGTTTGCATCAAATTTTTAGGAGTTTGAAGGGGATTTTTCCGCAAAACTTCCTTAAAAGCTACTTGTACAATGAAACAAAGATCACTAGATAGACTTGAATTCAAGAAGCAGATCAAAGGTGAAGGGGACCTATCGGATGAGTGACCATAATCAGATGAAACTCAAGAAGCAGTTGGATAAGATGCTCGGTCAGGAGTTCATCTGACCCGCCACGTCATCCTACACGACACCTAAATGTATTGTAAAAAAGAAAACTGGAGGGATGTAGATTTGCATAGGATACAAAGCATTGAAAAATATCACCATCAAGAACCGCTATCCTCTTCCGTGAGCAGAAAAAATCCACGGGGCCCAAAATTTTCACCAAAGTCGACCTACGTAGCGGTTATCATCAGGTCCATGTATCTTATAGGGATGTCAAGAAGACAACATTTTGCATCAGTTACACGAAATTTTGTTTCACAATTATCCCATTAGGATTCACAAACTCCCCCGCAACATTCATGGTAGAGATAAACAACATTTGTTGCTCATATCTGGACAACTTATTATTGTGTATCTTGACAATATCCTGGTGTACAACTGCACCCTGGAGGAGCACAATGGATATCTCCAAAACGTTATTGAGATTTTACAAAGGCAAAAAAATCTATGGAAATCTCTAAAAACATGACTTTGCTTATTGATCGATCTATTTTTTGGACCACAACATCGGCGGCGGATGGATCACCATGGACCTGATAAAGGTGAAGGCACTTGCTAATTAGCCGACGTTGGCCAGTTATCGGGACGTTGAAGTATTTTTGGGCTTCTGAAACTGCTACCGTCAATTTGTAAAAGACTATGCCTGGGTGTCAGCACCTCTCTCCAATCTCACTCGTAAAACCACCAAGTGGAGCTGGGGAGACAGCGAACAAGAAATGTTTGACTCTTTGACAAATGTTATGACCTCGATGCCAGTCTTATGACTGGCAGATCTAATGGTGGCCACCGACACAAGCAATCGAAGTCATTCTCGTCAACGATGACAACGGTGGAGAAAAACGAGTTGCGTACATATCGTGAAAGTTTCATGAACCAAAACTCAACTCCACATTGGACCAGAAAGAAGTGTTTGCAGTAGTGCATGCGCTCAAAACTTGGCGGTACTACTTGGAATGCCGATGATGCATTGTTTGCATCGACCATCAGGTATTGGAATGTCTCAAGACTCAGTCGATTCTGAGCCGTCAACAAACTCGATGGATGGCATTCCTCGAGTCTAATTTTGACTACGACATTGAGTGCCAATCTGGAAAAACAAATTCAACGGATGCTTTAAGCCGGCGACTAGATCTTATGGCTGAAATCAGCAGGATACTCATCGAACAAGAGCTGTACCTCACAAGGTTTTTTGCCAAGGATTATGAGGAGTTCGGCGGGTACGACAAGACGGCGGGTACGACAAGACCAAGTTTTGGTTTGACGAACCCTACTGGGGAAGGAGATTCACTCGCCAGGCTGTCATACCACCAAACAAGGAGTAGCGACGGATGCTATTGGAGGAATACCACAAGATGCTCAAGAAGCTGACAAAGAATTACTGGTGGGATAAGATGCAAACCGACGTTGCAAAACGTGCAAAACGTACGACACCTGTCAGTGACGTATATCTCATCACACGAGGCCACCAGAACTACTCAACATCTTCCTATTCCGGCAAAGACATGGAACAACATCAGCATGGATTTTGTGACAAGGTTGCCTGCTACTCCAGAGGGCTATGACACCATCCTCATGGTGGTGGACAAATTCTAAAGAACATCGCAATTCATCTTGACAATGACCACCTTCACCGCGGAGGGAACAACACGACTCTTTCTAGAACACATCGTGATGCTACACGGCGTGTCACGTACCATCATCAGCGATCGAGACCACTACTTTAGTAGCAGTTTTTGGCGTGAATTGATGATGCAGTACGGCAGTCAGATCCAGATATCAACGATGCTCCATCCTCAAACAGACAGACAAAAGGAGCAGACCAATCAATTGCTCGAACAACTTCTTTGCACATAATGCGTACCGCACGGTACTAATTGGACGGCAAACCTGCCAACAACCGAGCTCCCATAGAACTCCACAACTTCCACCACAACAGGTAAAATTCCGTTTGAAGTAGTCTATGGCAAACTTATCACCACACTGGCAGGAATTCAAAGCAAAAGCAATATTTTTGCGGTCGACATCCACCGACAAAGCTCCGCAACAGACCCTTGCAAAGACACAAGCAGCTATGGAGCACCGGACTGAAATCAACGCACTCACGTATTCAGTGTTGGCGATCGCATCCTAATCGTTTCAACAAATATCAAATACTAAGGGCAGAGTTTTGTTAAGCTAAATCCTACCTGGTTGGGCCCATTTGAGATCAAGAGAATGCAAACATGTGTTGTCGCTCAACGTCGCCTGCCTAATAGCATGGTGATCCACCCTGTCTTTCACATCAGCAAGCTCAAGCACTGTTGGGAACCCAACGAGAAATTTCCTAGCATAGACGTTGCACCTCCACACCCTACTCAAGTGGATGGATTTACGGATTAGGTGATTGAGGACATCCTTGGACATCAAAACCGTGGAAAAAAGACCGAGTATCTGATCAAGTGGCACAGCTACGATGCCGAGTACAGCAGTTGGAAGCCCTATGAAAACCCCCAAGATGTCAATCATCTGGTCGAAGGTTACTACTGCCATCACCATCCTATGTTTACTTACGCACCGGGATGTCACAGCTAAAAGGGGAAAGAAGTGTTACGTCCCTGACGTTCACGAGTCCCTAAATCCCATGAGTGGATATTTATGTCCGTACATTTATGGTCCACCATGCATTGACCTCAGGATTGTTACGCTGTTCAGTAAAGGGGAATTTCGACCACCCGTCCCGAACTCTAGTGTTCTGTTTCAGAAGGTTCTGACAACCTCGACCACTTTCTAGAATGGTCGACAAAAGTGTCTTGAACAGCATTAATATTTTGACACTGTTTTGTTGACTTCTTGATGATGCTGGAATTTTATAGAACCGAACATTGATATTATTGAAGCCCCTCGACTCCTTGGCGGAGCATCTTGATGTGACCACTCACATGGTAACCTCAAACGCATCGCTCGGCTCGAGCGCCTAGGACCCAACATATACCTCATTGTGATTATCGTCATTGTATACATGCATTCAATTTCTTTGACACTTTTCATCGAAGTACGTTTACTGATTAATGAAAAAAATATTATCCCAATTCCTCAAATTATCTTCTACTCTGCACATTATCCCTGTGAATCACCTATGTGCTACATCCCTCATGTACTCGTGTCTCTGAACTCCATGAGTGGGCATTTCTGTTATTCCATTTATGGCCCACCGCACGTCAACCTCACGATTTTTATGCCATTTGCTCGAGGGAATTTTGGCCACCTGTCCTGACCTTCGATATTCTGTCCCAGAAGGTTCAGACAACTTCGACAATTTTCTAGAATGGTCAACAAAAGTGTCAGGAACCGTATGGATATTTCAGTACCGTTGGATCGACTTCTTGATAGCGCTCGACATTTGTAAGATCGCGCCTCAATATTCTCCAAGACCCCCTAGTTCTTGGTGGGGCTTCTCAAAACGAACGCTCACATTGCTAACTCAAACGTGGCATTCAACTCAAGCACCAAGGACCCAAGTTATGCCTTATTGTGATTTTTGTCATTGTATGTATGCGCTCAACTTGTTTGATACTTGTCATCAAAGTACACTTACTGCTTATTTCAAATAATCCATTGGTCCCAATTCCTCAAATCGTCTACTGCTCCATACCTCATCCCTGTAGACCATCCATGTTCCGCTCGGCGTAATACTTTGTATTAGAGCACAGTGGCACTGGAAGGACAGCTGATGCATTAACTACCAGTCAACAACCTTGCACAAGCCTTTAGTTCACCTAAAACATTTGAAATTTTGCAGACCTCGCAATGAGAATGATGAACGAAGTGAGCGCATCCAACTACCAACAGCAGTAACCTGCAAAGACTTCGACGATGGAGGATGAGAAACACACAAACAACAACACTCTTCAGGAAAATCAGACCTTAACGGCAACTTTTACAGTGAATGGTGCAACACCGATGACCCCGACAGCCAACCCGGTGATGGACCCCTTGGGCTCTGAAAACCATTTGTTCCCACCGCTACCTACCATGACAATACCAGGCGCGATGGGAAGGCACTCGCCAACAAGTTTGCATCAACAAAGATTTGTGCCAGAAGTTGTCGGGACTTGAGAGCCTCAATACCCACCGTCTTCAACAACTCAACGCGGCAATAACGGAGTACACAATGTCTGTGTGGGTGAAGCAGTGCTCACCGAGAGGAATATTTAACTTTAAAGTGAATCCCAGATTCCACCTGCACTCCCTGAGTCATTCAATTTCTAAAAGACTGACGGTCAGGATGTGTCTAACGATTTTGGAGGTGTACTTCACCACTCCTGGGGTCAACAATGGCAAGAAGAAAATTGACCTCGTAGTCTTGCTTTTGCATGGCACGGATTTAAGTTGGTTGTCTAACATAAATACCATCCAACATCAGTAGGAGACGAGCGGAGCTGGATCAACAGCTCATGCGACCGCTCTCACTTTGTCGACTGCAGGTGTTCTATCTCTCGAGCAGATCAATAGAACATGTCACGACTCCCTTACTATGCCGGAAAGCTGGAATGCCTTTGCATATGCCACCCTTTTCTGTTTTGGAAAAGAATAAACAAGATGTCCGACGCACGGTACAGGCCTCAACGCCTGCATTAGCAGTCCAACATGGTAGAGTGCACACAGTATTCTTACGAGATCATCACCGGCAGCAACCCAGCACACAACAAACTCTTCTTCTGCTACAACAATGGCCTCATGCAAGATATTTGACAATCAATCAGCAGTTTCATCATATAGGAAAATATTCCACAAATGATCGTAGTAGAAAATTGTATCAATAGTGCCAAAGACAATTATCGTATGTAGGAATCCAAAAGTTGGAGACCCCAAGGCTACAATTTTTTATCATGGCAGAGGGAAGTCTCAGCCAAATGAAACCTCGTCCCTAATGAAGATTGACGCCATCGATCAACGTGATCAATGACTTTGCGAGAATTGTGGGAAGCCAAGGTACATCTCGTGCGACTGTCAGAAAGTGCGCAGCACTTGGCCAGAAAGAGGAAAAAAACCACAGAGAAAAAGATGAGGAGTTGAGAAACGGCAAAGGACAGGGGTAAACGGCGAAGCTCCTGTCCAGTCGGGAACATCTACGCCGACCGATCGCTCATCTCAATAGATCACGTCGTTGCAGACAAGGATTCCTAAGATCATAGAGTTCAACAAGGAATAGGAGGAAGACCAACTAGCGATACTGCTACGAGTACAACCAAGTACTTGCAAAAGTCACAGAACGGTACTGGCACTACTAGATGGAGGAGTTCCTTATAGTTTCATTAGTAACGATATGGTTTGAAAGAAGGTTTGCAGAACAAAAAAGGAGTGTTTGAAGGGGAAACCGCTGTCAGATGATTATAGATACGTCCACTTTGTGAACCCCTCCGTCTGCAAAGCAGAGATCTGAAACACATAACGGTCCAAAGAAATTGTCTAATATGCGACCACAAAATCATCCTCGGACAATTATTCCTATATCGGCACAAATCATAGGTGGAGAGGAGCAACGGGTTGGTACATGATAGCATTAATTGCATAAGATGACATTGGCCTCTTGTGAGATAACCTACGACGCATCGACGGTTACGGGATGTTACGGAGGTGGAAGAAGGAGAGAAAGTTACAGCAGTCACAATACACCAGCCGATATCCTCGGACGTGGCCAAGAGAAATCTGCGATGTGAAGTCCAAGCATGGCTAGTCCACGTGGAGACAGGGGAAGCGGAAGAAATTGCAACACCCGAGGCAACCACATTGGCCTTAACACGTGATAATTTTACAACTATTCCGAAGGATTTTGTATCCCTTGTCAGGGCGTTTGAACGGGATTTCTCCTCCAAACTGTCCCAAGAGCTATCTTCGCAATGAAACGTTGATCACCAGATAAACCTAAAGCCGAGCAGCAAAATGAATATTGAGGGAAAATATCACATGAGCAACCACAAGCTAACCAAACTCAAGGAGCAGCAGGACGAGATGCTGAGTTAGGGGCTCAGCAGACCCTCCACGTCACCTTCTGCGACACCTTTCAAAACGACTCCGCGGGGCCCGAACTTTTATCAAAACCGCCTTAGACAACGGCTATCATCAGATCCACATACCTGTTAAGGACGTTGAGAAGACAACATCCTATACCAGATAGGAGCACTTCAAATTCATGGCCACGTCATTGTAGCGTCCTGACGTACACGAGTCCCTAAAATGAGCGAGTGGATGTTTCTCTTCTTTCATTCATGGCTCACCGTGCAATGACTTCAGAATTTTTACACCAATCGGCCGATGGAATTTTGGCAACCTGCCCTCACCTCCGGTGTTTTGTTCAAGAAGTTTCTAACAACTTTGACCACTTTCCAGAAGGGTCGATGGAAGTGTGACAAACTATGTCAATATTTTTGTATTGTTTGGTCGACTTCTCAATGGTGCTGGATCTTTATACAACTGCGCCTCCATATTCTCAAAACCCCTTGACTTCTCAGTGGAGATTCTCGAAGCAGCCACTCACGGCATGACCTCGCACGTGTCCGCTCGAGCATCAAGGACCCAACACATGCCTCATTCTCATTCTCAATGTTGTACATGTGTGCTTGACTTACTTGGCATTTTTTGTCAAAGTAAACTTACTGCTTAATACAAATTATCCATTTGTCCTAAATCCTCAAATTTTCCTTTGTCCCATACCTCATCCCTGTTAACCACATATGTTCCGCTTGACGTAACAATTGGTATCAGAGTGCTGCGGCACTGGAGGGACAATCGACGCATCATCTACTTGGCGAAAACCTCACACAAGTCCTCAGTGCATCTTCATTGTTCAGAAGATTGCAGATTTTGTGAGGACAACGGTGAACGGAGCGAGCGCAACCGGTGAAAAGCAATAGTCCCCGGTGAGTACTTCGGTGATGGAGGACCAGCAGCGCGTGAACACTAAAGAAATCCAGACAAAATGGATGCAATGACAGCCTTCACGACAAATGGCATAACACAAACAAACTATTGGCCAACCCGGTGACGGACCTCTCGGGCCCGGCGGACCCTTCGCCTCCGCCGCTGCCCAATCGGGTTGACACCTCGCACGACGGGAGGCACCGACTGACAGGCACGAATCAACAAAGACCCAAAGTTGTTAAGACTCGAGAGCCTCAATGTCCATCTACTCCAACAGGTCAATAAGGCGATGAAAGAGCTTCAGATTTCCCATGCGCGCGAAGTAGTACTCACCAAGAGAAATCTACAACTCTTGAGTGAACCCCAAATTTGACCGGCACTTCTCAAGCTGTTCGATCCCGTTAACTCAAAGGGACCGACGGACAGGATGTGGCTGATGACTTTGGAGATGTACTTCATCGCTGCTATGGTCAACAATGACAAGAAGAAGATTGACCTTGCGGCCTCGCTTTTGTGTGGCACGGCTTTAAGTTGCTGAAGCAAATGACACAACCAAACACTCTTACAAGTTCCCACATCAAGGGTGACATATTTTTCCTCACTTGATCTGCGTGCGATGCAACCCTGCTTACCACTTTTCTAGGAGACAGCTGTTCCACCGATGACAAAGACATAACCAGTGCGGCTGCGTGCAGCCGTATCATGCGCCTAGTCACTGTCAGTGGAACCATCAACAACCATTGACGGTTGCGTCCGGTAACAGAGACAGACTCATGTAGTGGAGAGCGCATATCTGACAACACGCAATGCGACCTCCATGTGCTGCACCCGTGGACACTTTGAGAACTGTGCAAGGAAGTTCACAGCAAAGGCGTTTTCTGCTCGTGTGGTAGTGGCCAGGTACATCAAAGACCCTATGACTCGTAGGTAGTCGGTCACATCCACTGGCTCCCCTAGCTTGGACACATCCAGTGTTTTCAACAACCTATGCCTGGCGGGCGTCATCAGTGTGGATGCTCAGGGCACAAACTCAAGCAGTGAGACAAAGTGCTCCACCAGGCTCCTGACATATGCAGCCTGGTGGACGTGAAGAACACGGCGAGCAAGATCACGCTCAAGCTCCATGCCAAGGAAAACTCGAGCTGGACCCAAGTCGTTCATCTTGTATGTGGACTGCAGCAGGGACTTCACAGTCGACACTGCCTCTCCACTTGGTGACACAATGAGCATATCGTCTACAAAGATGAGGATAGCAACAAACAACGCGGAGCTGGGAGTGAAAAAAAGGGAAGGATCCACTATGCTACGACGGTATCCACCCTTTTCTATGATAGAGGTGATCTCTTGGTTCCAACACCTTGGTGACTGCTTCAGGCCATAGAGAGCCTTACGAAATCTTGACACCCTGTTTGTGTCGTCTGAGAACCTTGGAGGTTGCACCATGTAAATCTTCTCATCCAGCTGACCGTGCAAAAAGATGTTGTTCACATCCATCTGCTCGAGCTCCTAGTCATGGTGAGCAACAAGACTCAAAAGGGCTCGAGCTGTGGTGTAGCATCCGACGCGGACAAAAGTCTAGTGGAAGTCAGAACCAAGGACTTGAGAAAACCCCTTGGCAGTGAGATGTGCCTTATACTTGTCAAGCGCGCCATTGGGCATGTACTTGCGCCCAAAGATCCATCATGCATTGATGGCCTTGCAACTAGGCGGGAGATCGACCAATTCGTATAGTGCGTGGTCATCAAGAGCACCAAGCTCATCCCGCATGGCAGCCTCCCACTGCTTGGAGTTGGGTGCAATGCCTTCCTGCTGTACAGAAGCCGGGTCAGGCAAAAAAGGGTGCAGCAGCAATCGTCACGTGACATCTTGTAATGCTGCTACGGATGGCGGCTTCCAGAGCACGCTCGTGCTCTAACATGAGCAGTGTCTGCCCAAAGGTAGAGCTGGGATGGACGACCCCTGTGGCCATGCCCAAGGAATCCATGCTGGTCGGTAGCTTCACACGCTGCTCTGCGTGAGACTGGACAGGGCAGACGGATGGAACTACAGACTGGAGGAGCGAGTAGGAAGCACTCGGAGATTCCCACCACGAACAAAGGGCTCGATAGGAGCAGGACCTGGAGGGTCACCAGGCGATGGCGGGGCAGGGGTAGAATGACTGGGCGCAACGGGGGTAAGCAGACTGGACAAAGCCGTTGAGGAGTGTACAGGAGACACGGACTCGGTCAGGACTGGGGAGGACACAATAGGAGACACCGGAGCTCCGAGCAAGTTGGACAACACGGCCGGAGAAGGAGGAGTCACAGTGCCAGACAACAAAGGCCGCTTTGAGGATGTAGGTTGTGGAGAAGGGACAATAGTAGGGACTGTAGAGACAGCGGGAACTTCAGGCTCGACTCCCTCTCGCAAACGAGAGAGCGATAGCAGGGAGGCAGCAGACAAGTGACGACAGAGGTCACGGAGAAATACAGACTCAAAGAATAGGGCATCACGTGACTCAATGACACGCTGGTGATCCTGGTCATAGAAGCGCCAGGCTTTGGACTAGGCAGACAGGCCCAAGAATGGACAGAGGCACCCACGCGAAGAGAGTTTTATGCCGCAAAGGTCCTCAGGGAGCCAGACGGCCGCAATGCTACCCTAGTCACGAGTGAGACGGAGGTCAGCACGGGTCCTGTACCAACGCTCAAAAGGGGTGACTGTGCGAGGGAGGGGCCCGTGTGGGACACGATTCCAGACCCAGGTCATGTAACTCATGGCCTCAAAGGTGAACAGAGGAGGAAGACCGGACTCAAACAGATACTTTCAGCAAGAGTCCGGTACCAATGTTCAGCGACCACACTTTGTTGGGGCGTGTAGGGAGCCAAGGTCTCCAAACACACCCCTTGAGACTCAAGAAACCGGGTAGTGGGACCAACAAAACTCATCGCTGCAGTCGCTGCGGAAGACACGCAAGGAGCACTGACAAGACCGTTTAGCTTGTAGGAGCGAAGACTCAATGATGGTAGGAAGGTCGGTCTTCTAACGAAGAGCGAAGACCCAACGAAAGCAGGAGAAACCATCAGTGAGACACATAATGTAACATCCAACACCCCCAAGAAAGTCGTGGAGACGAGGACCCATGACATCAGCGTGAACAAGGTCAAGAGGGTGAGAGGACCGGGAGTCAGAGGAAGCAAAAGGAAAGCGATGCATTTTGTCTTGGGAACATTCTAGGCAATCTGAGGGACAGGGCGATAGAAAGGTGGAAGGAGACAACCCAACGATGGCCTGAGCATGCTGGTAATGACAACAGTGTGCACATGGCCAAGACGGCGATGCAAGAGCTGGATGTCACCAGGAGAGAGGGATGGTGCAACATGAGTAAGATATGAGCCGATAGAGTGGGGAGCGGGAGCAAGCAGAGGCATATGATAGAGTTTGTCACACTTACCCCCCCGCAAAACAACACGACCAGAGGAAAAAATACCGACGGTGTTAAAATCAAAACTGGCGGAGAAATTCATGCCCTGATCGTTGAGGGAGGGCACCAACAACAAGCTGAGCTCCAAAGAAGGCACGTACAAGACGTCGGGCAGAAACAACATGCCACTAGGGCCAAAAAATGGAAAATGCCAACGCCTTGGATGGGAAGCAGCTGGCCCGAGCCAATGCGAACGAAGCGGACGGAACCAGCAAGATCCAACGAGACAAACTCGAAGAGAACAGAGGTCATGTGGTGGGTGGCTCCGGAGTCGCAGACCCAGAAGCCACCAAAAACTCGAACACCGAGAAGTTGCCACCGGTAGAAACCATGCCAGCAAAGGGTGGAGATGATTCACAGACAGAGAGGCAACGAGGAAGGACGGCAGTCTGCCAGTACTCAACCCACGGGATAGACACGGAGGGGAACCCGAGGACGTGACTTTGAGGGGTCCCCACGAAGAACAGTGTCAGTATGACAAGGCAAACCTCTGGCCAATGAAGACACACTCTCACCTCCCTAATCGCGAAGGTGGAGACATTGGAGAAGAGACTGCTCCAGCTGGCGCTCGTTGTTGACGGATGGTGCAGACGACGGAGTAGACGGTCCCAAGGGAGGGGACGTGGCCAAGAGGTACCTGAAATTTTGAGCTGAAGCATGGCTGGTCTATGTATAGATAGGAGAAGCAAGAGAGACCGTAGCTGCTGAGACAATGATGACAACCTGGACATCTGAGAAGTTCACAACAATATCGAAGGAATTTGCAGCACTCATAGAAGATTTCCAAGAGATGTTTTCCCTAAAAACTGCCCCAAGAGCTACCTCCATATTGAAACATCAACCATTAGATAAACCTAAAGCCAGTCAGGGGACTGACAATGAAGGGGACCTGTTGGATGAGTGATAACGAGCTGACTGAACTCAAGAAGAGGCTAGACAAGATGCTATGTCAAAGGTTCATCAGACCTTCTATCAACGTCACCATGCACAACACGTGTACTCTTCGTGAAAACGGAACGGAAGAAATGCAGATGTATGGGGGATACCAAGTGTTAAAATACATCACCATCAAGAATCGCTACTCTCTTCCATGAGCAGAAGAAGTTTTTGACCAGCTCCACGTGGCTCAAATTTTGAGCAAATCTGGCCTATGCAATGGCTATCATCAGATCTGAATATCTTATAAGGACGTCGAGATGACAGCATTTCGCACCAGATACGGGCACTTCGAGTTCACGGTCATGCCGTTCGGACTCATAGATTCCCCTACTATACTCATGGTGTTGGTGAATTACATATTCCACCCATACCTTAATGCCTTCTTTCATGGTTTACCTCGACGGCATCTTGTACAACCGTATCCTTTAGCGGTACAATGAAAAAGTTTAAAAAAATCGTCAAGTTTTTCAAAGAGAAGAAGGTTTTTGGAAACTCTCGAATTGCGACTTTGGTCATTGTTCGATCGAGTTTTTGGGCCACCTCATCAGCGGCGAACAATTTACCATGGACCTGAAAAGGGCGGAGGCGGTCGTGGATTGGCCAAAACCCAGAAATATTCAGGATATCCAAGTATTTCTAGGCTTCAGCAACTACTACCATCGATTCGTAAAGGACTATGCTCAAGTGTCAACACCTCTCTTCGATCTCACTTGAAAAATAACCGAGTGGAATTTGGGAGATAGCGAACAAGAAATGTTCAACTCTTTCAGAAACACTCTCACCTCAACGCCTGCCTTACGATCCAATGGTGGACTACATCATGGCCACTGACGCATCCGATTGAGCCATCAGAGTCATTCTCCTCCAAGAGAATGGCGGTGGAGAACATCCGGCCACGTGCATGTCATAAAAATTGCACGGACCGGAACTCAACTACGCAGTACACAAAAATGAGATTGTTGCAGTTGTTTCCGCGTTCAAGAAATGGTGGTGCTACCTAGAATGCCGACATCATCATTTACACCGACCACCATGAGCTAATTTTTTTGAAGAACAAGATAAATCTAGGCCGTAGACAAGCTCACTTGATGGAATTCCTTAATTCCAAATTCAATGATAACATTGAGAACCAACCTCAAAATACCCGACTTTGGTCAACTTCACTGCGGTTCTAGATCTTTATACAACCGTACCTTGATATTCTTGAAGCCCCCTGACTTATCGGTGGAGCTTGTCAAAGAAGCCATTCACGGTGCGATCTCACACGCGCCACTCCGTTCAACCGCTGAGGGCCCAACATATGCGTCATTCTCGTTCTCGGCATTGTATATATGTGCTCGACTCACTCAACACTTGTCATCAAAGTACACTTACTGCTCAATACAAATTATCTATTTGTCCCAAATCCTCAAATCTTCTTCTATCCCGTACCCAATCCATGTTAACCACCTATGTTCTGCTTGGCGTAGCAGCCGTTTACACAAACGAACCCGCTTGCAACACTCATGGCTACGATGAACAACATTTTCACCTGTACCTCAATGACTTCATCGTCATGTATCTTGATGACAAGATAACCAAAAGACCTAGAGACTCTGGCGATGGAGGATTAGGAGCACGTGATGGAGGATGGAGGATCAGGAGCACGTGAAATTTTACTCGGGTCAAGCGACCCACGACGTAGCGGCGGTTATGGGAGGCAGCAGAGGTCGAAGTAGCAGAGGAAGTTGCGGCAGTCACAAAACGCATGGTGATATCTCTAGACGTGGCCAAGCGATATCTGTGACGTGGAGCTCAAGAGTGGCTAGTCCACTTGGAGATAGGAGAAATAGAAGAAGTCATACTCGTTGAAGCGACTACAACACTGTCGACACCTGAGAAGCTTGCAGCCATTCCAAAGAAGTTTGCATCACTCGTCGAGGAGTTCGAAGGGGTTTTTCCTGACAAACTCCCCCAAGAATTACCTCCACAACAAAACTTCAATAACCAACCAGATCGACATGAACCCGGAAAGTAGACCAACAATGAACAGGACAAATCGGATGAGGGACTACGAGCTGACCAAACTCAAGAAGCAGCTGGATGAGATGATTTGTTAGGGATTTATTAGACCCTCCATGTCATAATACATGGCACTAGTATTTTTTGTGAAAAAGAAAGCAAGAGAGGTGGGGATGTGCGTGGACTACCGGGTGTTGAACAATATCGCCACCAAGAACCGCTACTCTCTCCCGCGAGTGGACACTTTTTGACCAACTCCGCTGGGCCCGAATTCTAAGCAAAATTGACCTACACAGTGGCTATAATCAAATCCACGCATATGATAAGGACGTCAAGAAGAGATATTTTTGCACCACACATATGCATTTCGAGTTCATAATCATTCTGTTTGGAATAAAAAACGTCCGTGCAACATTCATGACCACTCCCAGAGGAGCACATCGGACATCTCAAAAAAATTGTTAACGTTTTGCATAGAGAGAAGTTCTTCGAAAAAGAGTTATGGTTAATCACCCTAAATTCATACACTCAACAATTGGTGTATTGAAAAGTGTATTTCTATATGCAACCAGTTTTCAGAAATCATCAACATCGATTCATGTCACTGCAGCCCATGTACACATTCCTTGTATAAGTTGATATAAATTATTGATTATATGTACTATGTGCTACATTTTGTAAGACTTCCATGTTCACTGATATTTTCACTCCCCAATACACTTGTCGATCCATAGTTTCAGGGGTGAGCTGATTGGTCATACATGTCAAAAAACTCTCAAAACGCGGAAAACTCTCAAACGACTTTGGTCACCGTTCGATCGAGTTTTCGGACCACCAAAATTTGGCTACGAAATCAAGTACGGACCTAGAAGGACAGATCCAGCAGATGCTCTAAGTCAACGACCGGATCTAATGACCGAAGTCAATATGCCACTCGTCGAACGAGATTCGTTCCTCACAAGGATGTTTGCAAAAGAGTACAAGGAGCTCGGTGGGTACGACAAAATTAATTTCTTGTTCGACGACCCCTACGGTGGATGGCAATTTACTCGCCAGGTCATCGTACCACCAAACAAGGAACTACGAAAAATACCATTACAGGAATGCTATGACCCTGATCCGGGTGGATACTTCAACGAGGAAAAGACGCTCAAGAAGATGGCAAAGTACTACTGGTGGGACAAGATGAGATCGACGTAGCAGTCTTTTGCAAACTGTGTGACCCTTGTCAGTGGCAAAAATCTAGTCACATGAGGACACCAAGACTATTCCAACCACTCCCTGTTCAAACGGAGCCTTGGGTCAGCATTAGCATGGACTTTGTGACAGGATTGCGTGCAACTCCTGAAGGCCACGACACCATCCTCGTGGTGGTGGAAATATTGTAAAAAATGTTACACTTCATCCTGACGACGACCACTGTCACCGCAGGAGGGACAGCGCTGCTGTTCTTAAATCAGATTGTATGGATGCACAGCGTGTCACATAACATCATCAGCAATAGAGACGGCCGCTTAAATGTTCATTTTCTACACGAATTGATGACGTGTTACAACAGCCTGATCTAGCTATCAACGGTGTTCCATCCTCAAACCGACGGGCAAACCGGGTGGACTAATAAGATGCTCAAATAGCTTCTCCGCACTTTATGCAAGTCGTACGACACTGATTGGGAAACCAAATTACCAAGCGCCAAACTCACGTACAACTCCATCACTTCCACCGCAACGGGTAAAACCCCATTCGAAATGGTTGATGACAAACTTCCCACCACATCGACTGGACTACAGAGTCAGAGCAACATTCATACGGCCGACATCCATCGCACGGATTTCTCCACGTGGGAGAAAACCCTTACAAAGATTCAAGAAGCCATGAAGCGAGCGGCAAAAAAACATCACATCGATGGCGTATTCAGTGTTGGCAATCGCATCCTACACCCGTCGGCGAACATAAAAATCCAAGGACAGGACTTTTGTAGCGGGAGGGCCGGTTCGGCCCTCCCACCTTGCTGAAGCGAGGGGTGGTTGCGCACCACCCCTCGCGTCAGCGAGGGCTGGCCGGCGGCCAGCACTTCGCTGGCGGCCGGCCAGCTCGCTGCCGGCCGGCCAGCTCGCTGCCGGCCGGCTGGACGGCCGGCGGCTGGCCAAGTGACCGGCCGGCCAGCCACCAGCCGCCGATCGCGGCCTGAGCCTGATCGGCGGCTGAGAGGCCACGAGGGCCTCGAGGGCGAGGCCTCGTGGCCTCGTGCCCTTGCCCCCCTCGCCCTCCATGCAGAAACAAGCAAGCGAGGACGAGGGATAGGGGGAGGAAGGGTGAGGTCGAGAGAAAGCTGGCGCAAAATTGCCAGCGTGTCTCGCATGCAACGATTTTGCGCCAGAACGGCAAAACATGAATCGAAGTTCGTTCTCGATGAACTTCGACATAAAATAAACCAAATAACTCGTGCGAACACACGAGTTCGAGGTAAAAACCCCCGGTTTGGGTCCCAAACCAGGGGTTTGGTTAAAAACGGAAATGGGCCTCCGGAGACTCGAAATATTCGAGTCTCCCTGCTCTGGGTCGTTGATGACGATTGCCCCTCAGTCTTGGGAAGGGGGTAAACCCCTGACGCGGACTGAGAACGCCATTCTGCGAACTCCGATGATGACTTAAGAGTAGGAGCTGGAGACTCGACTCATTACAGTGGTATCAGAGCCAGAAGACCCCCGCGACTAAGGGTTCGATGGAAACGGCGACTACGTCAGATATAAAACGCCGTCGGCAGCTGCAAGCAGCAGCAGAAACACCAGAAGGGACTACGGCATCCATACTTCACGGATTGAAGCGCCGTAAAGTGCGTTGCAGAGCTGGAAAAAAATTCTATTTGGTGGAGCCACTTCCTTCCAGCCTCTCCACACTTCCAGGGGGCTAGGAGGATTTTTGTGGGGCGGGTTGGGGAGTTTCCACCTCTAAAACTACAAAATCCTCCTCATTTTCAAGGCTCCTTCAAACCTCCTTCATCCAAAAATTGGGACAGCGCCCCTCCCCAAGCTGAGGGACTCTCACGGCCTGAGAGCACCCTTAAAAGAAGGAGGTTGACACCTTGAAGATTTTTGACGGCTCGCCAAGGCCGCCGGCTCAAGGGAGACGCCGCCCAAGAACGCGAGAGGCGTCAAGGAGCGTGAAGAGAAGACCAAGGAAGACAAGAAGACAAGAGGAAGACAAGAAATAGAAGAAAGAGTGGAAGGCTTGGTAGGAATTTTTAGAATTCTCCGTGTCCCTCTTTGCTTTTGCTTTGTGAGCGGCACTCACATTTCTCCTCATTCCATTGTCTTATAAATTTCTGTTTTCCTAGGTACTAGTCCTTGCCAATCTCCGTGAGTCACGGCTTAGGAAGTCTAGTTCCAGAAACCACGACCTTGTGCCGACGTGGCGGCCTAGGAAAATAGAAATTGAATTTACAATTGCCTCACCGATCGTGAGTGCAAGGAGTTTGTGGGAGGCGATTCCTCCTTGACGTTGTGGGGTGATCCTCACAACGATCTTCACGTGCTAGTTGCACAAGCGACGAGATGGCAAGTGCCGGACCGTCTAAGGCCAACAAGGGCAAGGTGGTGACGTTCTCACCACACGTCCTTGGCAGACTCCAAGTTTTGGGAGCCGCCGCCGCGAGCACGGTTGCCAACCCAAAGGCAACCGTACCGCCTAAGGCAACCGTGCCGCCTAAGGCAACCGCACCGCCTAAGGCAACCGTGCCGCCTAAGGTAACCAACGCCAACCTCGGCGACACTGAGAAGCGTGCGGAGGCCGCAAAGGTGCTCAACGAGCACGTCGACGTGCACATGGGCGACCCCCATGCGACGGACAACGCGATGGAGGAGGATCTTCTGGAGGAGGACCCCGACGAAGAGCACGACGCCGACGATGGCGAAGGTGATGAGGATCGCGACCATTGCTATCGTCGTGCGGCGAACTCGAGCCGATTGCTCGAGAAGGAAAAGGCGCCTGCCGCATTGCCTGAAGCTGCCGACGGCAGCGAGATTGCCGAGAGCAGCAAGGGCGCTGAAAGCAGTCACATGGGAAGTTCCTGCGAGAACGAGCCGGACGACGACGCCACAAAGGCAATTCGCCATGGCCGTCATAGGCTTGCAGAGTTTGCTGCTGAGGCGGCAGGCCGACTCAAGATCACCACTGACGGTGGAGATACGGCACCACTCGGAGGAGTGGGGGCGGACCCCCCTTCCTACGATGTGGCCGTAACGGGATAGGACAGCATCCACTCGAGCGTCATCACCGATGATAGTCTCCTCCGAAAGGTGGGACTCCTTGGAGGCGTGTACGCGAACCATACCCTCTTGCAGTGGGTAAGGGTGCACGGACAACGCGAGGCCCTGGAGGCTATCGCCGATGCTCTGACGACATCAGAGCTCAAGTTTGCGTTTGCCAACCTGCTGGCCCACGTCGGGCAGAGCATCACGGACCTTGACCATGATCGCCAGCTGCAGCGCCTGGCCGCCCATGAGGCAAGCCGCCGATGCAACGACCTCGACAAGGCGTTGCAGAGCGTGACCCAGGTGCGGATGCAACAGCAAGCGCAGCGTGCCGCAGTTGCGGATGCCGCTGCTGGTGGCAGCGACGACTTGCCTACCTCGACGACTTCGGGGTCGGTCATGAACACGTCCTTCCTCCACAGTGTGGAGATCTTTCGGAAGGGCGTGAAGTTGATCGACTGGCTGAACCGCATGGAGCACGTTCTACGTGTCCACAAGGCTCCACTCAGCCAGTGGGACGACCTTGCCACGACGCGGCTTGAAGACAAACTCTTCAAGTACGTGGTCAAGGAGTGGACTACGCAACAGCCGCACCTCGAGTGGCAGCCCATGCCGTGGGAGACTTTATGCATGATCATGCGCACCCAACGTGAGGAGGCGCAGCGTGCCTTCCATAAGATCAAGGACTTCAGGCAGCTGGGCAGCTCGCTCGAATCCTACTTGAGCGAGTTCACCGCACTCGTGGAGGAAGCCGAAAGCTTCACCGAGGGCAATGGGACTCAGACGTTCAAGTACTCGGAGTGCATGCTGCTGGATTACTTGCGTGATGGTGGCACCAGCGAGAAGCTGAAGCACAAGACCACCACGACAGCCACTGGCCAAGCTTGGACAAGCTGGAGGGCGTTGCGCGACTATATGAGCGAAGTGTTTTCAGCGAACCCAAATACCACTCTGATGCACGGCCGAACGCGCGTTCACATCAGGGGCGCGACATGCGCGTGGACGCTGCAGGGGCTGGTGGGTCAGCCGGACAGCGAGGCGGGGCCAAGGGCAAGTAGCCTACAAACCCTCCAGCCAAGAAGGCTGGTGGACACAAGGGTCCCAACAACAAGCGCAGCCGCGAGAATGACGAGCTGTAGGCGGCGCGTGAGCGTCGCAACGCAGCCTTCCGCGAAGGGCTCTGCCACAACTGCATGCAGCTGGGCCACTTTAGGGCTCAGTGCCCTGAGGCTGCTGGTGGTGGTCAAGAGGCCGCGGCGCTAGCTGCAGCAGCAGCACCTCGTGGGGATGGTGCAGNAGGAGGCCGCGGACAAGGCCGTGGACAGGGTCGCGGTCGCGGCAATGGGCCTGGCCGTGGTAACGGACAGGGCCGTGGGGCGGGTTTTCCCCACCCCTGAGTGACGTCAGTGGGGACCACTCAGGGGTAAAACTGGATCACGAGTGTGAGTTTATGTTTTCAGACGAGGATGTTAAACAATTTGAGTTTTTGACGAGTTCAAATTTCTCTGTTGTTTTCTCCCCTCTCATTGAACCTCATTCTGCACTTGCTGATCGACATTGTCCACTAAATCTTGCATCACCAGACGAGATGCATGAACAAACCTACTTAGTGGTGGCGACGCCAGCCACTGTGCAAGAGTTGTGTAACATAGTGATTGAAGCAAACGCCCTCAAAGCGATGAGCTCAATCACATTCGCAGTACCTTTAATCGACGATTTTGACCCTGTGAAATTTAAAGAGTGGAAGGTGCTAGCCGAATTCACACGTGCCCACAAGATGTGGACTCGAGTGGGTGAATCATGGGAGTTGCGATGCCCGTCGTACAGATTTCGTGTTTATCACAAACTCGGCTTACCGTCGTCTAGTCTATTCACTCGGAAGAGTGGAGGCAACATGACGATGCAATTCAAAGGACACCTAGCTGGTGCTCCCATGAACGTACTTGCTGACACTGGAGGGGACGACTCTTTTGTTAGCCTTGGCTTTACCCGCCAGGTTGGCCTGAAGTACGAGCCATCGAATGGCGCAGTTGTTGTCGGTGACAACCGTACGGTACCCGTGATCGGTAATTGTAAAGCGAAAATTTGTATTCAAGGGTACACACAGAGTGTCACGTTGAAGGTACTCAACCTTCTTAACCCGTTTGACGTGGTGCTAGGCGATCCCTGGCTCCGTGACAACAAGGCTTTAATGTGCTTTGAATCAAAGTGTTTGATCCTCCGAAAAGGACAACGCCGCTTTACGTTGATTCCGAGTACGGAATTATCACCGACCTGACTCAAAGTCTATGCCAGCTTGTATGCAATGCAGGTCAAGAGACGTATTCGACAAGGTTGTCGATACTTCTTGGCTCAGCTGCAGAAAGTGGAGGACGTGGTGACAGAAGACACGCCACAAGAGATCAGATCTCTATTGGCGGAGTTCTTGGATGTATTCCAAGACCCACCGGCTGGGCTTCCACCAGAAAGACACATGGGCCACACGATTCCGCTGCAACCAGAGGCAACTCCTCCGTTCAGACCCATGTATCGCCTTAGTCCAGCAGAAAGGCGAGAGGCCGAACGCCAAATTAAAGAGTACCTTGCAAAAGGGTGGATCAAGCCAGTAGCTCACCGTACGGTACGCCGATCCTTTTTGTGAACAAGAAGGACGGTGGTTTACGCATGTGCGTGGATTACCGGGCGTTGAACAAGCTGACGGTGAAAAATCGATTCCCCTTACCGTGGATTGAGGACCTTTTGACCAACTCCAAGGCGCAAAAGTATTTTCATCCTTGGATTTGTCTCAAGGGTACCATCAAATCCGCAGCACGAAAGATGATGTGCCCAAAACCGCGTTTCGAACGCACATGGGACACTATCAGTTCCGAGTGTTATGCTTCGGGCTTACAAATGCCCTGGCAACCTTCCAAGGAGAAATGAACCGAACGTTCGCCAAGCAACTCGGACAGTTTGTCTTGGTTTACCTGGATGACATCCTGGTTTTCTCCAAATCAATGGAAGAGCACATAGAACATCTGCGTGAAGTTCTCGCAATCCTTCGGGAACAGAAGTTCTATGCGAAAGTGAGCAAGTGCAAGTTTGTACAAGATGAGCTCGAATACCTTGGACACATCATCGACAAGGACGGCATCCGTGTTGACCCACGAAAGGTCCAAGCCGTTGTGGACTGGCCACGCCCCGAAAATGTTGGCCAGATTCGGTATTTCCTCGGCCTTGCAAACTACTTTTGACGGTTTATGCAAGGGTATTCGACCCTGGTAGCACCGCTAACCAGGCTCACGCGAAAAGACGTGCGTTGGGAATGGACATCTGATTGCGAGAACGCTTTTCTCAAGGTCAAAGAGCTTCTCTCCATGGCGCCCGTCCTATCTCTACCGGATCCATCGCAACCGTGGGAGGTTCGATGTGATGCGATAGTAGTAGGACTTGGAGCCGTCCTCATGTAGAACGGTCACCCAGTTGCGTATGAGAGCCGGAAGCTCATCCCCATAGAAACGTGGTACACGACTGGAGATCAAGAGCTCTTTGTGGTTGTACACGCTTTCAAGATGTGGCGTTGCTACCTCGAGCATGCTGAAGGGGGTGTGACGGTCGTGACCGACCATAATCCATTGGTGTTTTTCCAGACGTAACCGAACCTGTCAAGACGACAGGCGCGTTGGAGCGAATACCTGAGTCGATTCTCGTTCACATGGGAATATTGGCCAGGACGCATCAATGTGGCCGATCCACTAAGCCGATAGCCTGTGGAAATTAAAGCAACCACCGAGGTCAGTGGGTGTTTTATGGCCATTGCAACAGCAACCGTACAACCACCAGATCCCCCTGCACCTCTGCGGCAACCACCACGAGAGATTATCCATTATAACGGTTTTGTAAACAGGATCCGGATAGGATACTGTGTGGATTCTTGGTTTCAAGACTCTCGAAATCTGGACAAGTATGGCTTGGTGGAGGCCGCAAGAATCTTCTGGCACGGAGAACAAGTTGTTGTGCCAAACTCGGGAGACCTTCGAGCAAAGGTTATCTCCCAGTTCCACGACCCGCCGGTCGTAGGTCAGGTGGGACCCCGAAAGACCGGACATGCACTCTCGGAGCACTATTGGCAGCCAGGGTGGAGTGTCGATGTCCGTAAGTATTGCATGACATGCGACCCATGTCTTTGGAATAAGGCTAGTAACAAGAAGCCTGCTGGACTCCTCCAGCAGCTTCCCATTCCTGGGACTCCATGGGAGTGCATCAGCATGGACTTCATTACTGGTCTTCCGGACACGGCCCGTGGCCATGATGTAGTACTAGTGGTTGTGGATCTTTTGACGAAGATGACACACTTCATTCCTACAACCACTGACGTGAACGCAAAGGAGACCGCTCGTCTTTTCTTTGAGGGTGTCGTAAAGTACCACGGCTTGCCGTTGCGCATTACTCTGATCGAGATCGAAAATTTGCTAGTAAGTTCTGGCAAAAGATGCACGAATACTTCGGTAGCGAGTCGCAAATGTCGACAGCACTTCACCCTCAAACTGACGGACAAACAGAGTGCATGAATCGCACTCAAGGGCAGATGCTCCGCATGTACGTGGACCCTGCCATGCATGATTGGGATAAATTCCTAGCACTGGCAAAGTTTACGGTGAACAACTCGTTGAACGAGTCCATACAGTTCACACCGTTCGTGTTAAACAGTGGTCGGCATCCAGTGGTACCCTCTTCATTGGTGAAGAGTGGGAGTACAGGAGGGCAGGTCCCTTCTACTCAAGCCTTTGCCGAGCGCATCGACTCCTTGTTACAGGAGGCGAAGGGTCACCTTCAAGCAGCTCGGCAGCGACAAAAGGCATATGCCGACAAAGGTCGCCAAGAGGTCTCGTTTGACATCGATGACAAAGTGCTGCTTAGCACTAAAAACCTTCGGCTGAAGTCGCCGGGGGCAAGAAAACTTCTACCGAAGTGGATTGGGCCGTTTCCCATTGTGGCACGCATCGAGCCAGTGGCATACCAATTGCTACTTCCACCGAGTATGAAGATACATGACATGTTTCATGTGAGCCTGCTGGCTCCATACACGGCAGAAGGAACCGTTCAGCCACCGCCAGCAGTCCTGGCTGCCGACGGCCAATACGAGATCCTTCGCCTACTCCAGCACCGAGAGCGTACTCTTCGGTCGCTCGTTGTCAGGGAGTACCTCGTTCATTGGGCCGGTTGTGGACCTGAACATAACTCATGGGAGCCTGAATCTCGGTTGCCCACAGGGGTGGTCAACGAGTACTGGAGCGAGCTTGCAGCTCGCACAGATCGACGCGTGGCAGGAGGTACCACCTGAACGCGGGAAAAGTGAACAACATTCCCACAGGGCAGCATTCATGGACAGCAACCATAGGAGTTTGGGGACGCCCAACATGGTTGTCGCGCGGACGCTCCAGCCAAAAGGGGGGAGGCCGCTAACCGTGCTGACCTACAAGCTGCAGCTTAGGTCTAAGTACCATGCACGTGTTCATGTTTAGCTGGTGATTGAAATCATTAATTTTCTTTCACAATGTTGATGACTCACTCACTGACGATCCTATTTGTTGTTCATGAACCGGGACGGTTCATAATAAGTGGGGAGGAATGTAGCGGGAGGGCCGGTTCGGCCCTCCCAACTCGCTGAAGCGAGGGGTGGTTGCCCACCACCCCTCGCGTCAGCGAGGGCTGGTAGGCGGCCAGCACTTCGCTGGCCGCCGGCCAGCTCGCTGCCGGCCGGCTGGACGGCCGGCTGCCGGCCACCGGCCGGCCAGCCACCAGCCGCCGATCGCGACCTCAGCCCGATCGGCGGCTGAGAGGCCACGAGGGCCTCGAGGGCGAGGCCTCGTGGCCGCATGCCCTTGCCCCCCTCGCCCTCCTTGCAAAAACAAGCAAGCGAGGATGAGGGATAGGGGGAGCGAGGGTGAGGTCGAGAGAAAGCTGGCGTGAAATCGCCAGCGTGCCTCGCACGCTACGATTTTTTGCCAGAACGGCAAAACATGAATCGAAGTTCGTTCTCGACGAACTTTGACATAAAATAAAAGAAATAACTCGTGCGAACACACGAGTTCGAGGTAAAAACCCCCTGTTTGGGTCCCAAATCCAGGGGTTTGGTTAAAAACAGAAATGGGCATCCGGAGACTCGAAATATTCGAGTCACCCTGCTCTGGGTCGTTGATGACGATTGCCCCTCAGTCTTGCGAAGGGGGTAAACCCCTGACGCGGACTGAGAACGCCATTCTGCGAACTCCGACGACGACTTCAGAGCAAAAGCTGGAGACTCGAATCGTTACAACTTNCGAACACACGAGTTCGAGGTAAAAACCCCCTGTTTGGGTCCCAAATCCAGGGGTTTGGTTAAAAACAGAAATGGGCATCCGGAGACTCGAAATATTCGAGTCACCCTGCTCTGGGTCGTTGATGACGATTGCCCCTCAGTCTTGCGAAGGGGGTAAACCCCTGACGCGGACTGAGAACGCCATTCTGCGAACTCCGACGACGACTTCAGAGCAAAAGCTGGAGACTCGAATCGTTACAACTTTGCAAAGCTCAAACCCTGATGGTTGGGACCATTTGAGATCGAGCGGATGCAAACCTCTGTCATTGCTTGCCTCCGCCTACATGACAGCATGACGATCCACCCTGTCTTCTACATGAGCAAGCTCAAGCACTACCGGAACCCTAGCAAGAATTCCACGCTAGAGATGTCGCACCCCTACCTCGTGTTCAAGTGGACGGGGATAAGGACAACATGATTGAAGAAATCCTTGGACATTGACGTCGTGGTAAACCAACAGAGCATCTAGTCAAGTGGCATGGCTACAACCCGGTGCACTACAGTTGGGAGCTCTACGAGAACCTCCGAGATGTCGAATATCCAATCAACGGTTACTATCGTTGTCACCGGCCTACTGAAAAACTTTTTGGAGCCTTCCTAAACGCTTGCCACTTAAGCAAGCGTCAGCGTTGAGTCAGTGTGTGATGACAATCACAAGTCATGCATGAAACTGCAAGGGTCTGGGTAGGGACATGTACAGAGTGTCAGGACGCTCAAATTGAATACAATTGTAGAGAGAGATGACAACTGACAAGAACACAACATAAATACCCGCCGCGGCGTACTGCAAATGACGCACGCTTAGTGTCAGATTGTCTTAAAACCAGCCCAAAACCATTGTTTTGGTCGCAACTCCATGCACAGGTATCAAAGCGCAACACCGTCTGAACCTAGAGATGTAGAATCTCGAGCCAAACGCTATGACTGGTCACACGCACATGTCTAGCATCGATCAGTGGACAGACAATGAAAAACATGCAAATTGGGCTCAGAAGTAGTCCACCGAGAAAACTCTTGTGACTGTAGAAAATTTACACATAATCCAAGCAAGCACCCGGGACATCGTGGTAGCTGTATCGCTGCTACTGGTGGGTAGAGCCACCACTTGTCGGTACTCCGACGCCAGCCGGGTGGGCATCAGGGATCATGTCGTCTCACTCTCGAGTACTACTGCTCCATACCACCAGTGTGGGGTATGCAGATAATCGCCAGTGGCGTTGCTCGTGACGGTTGGAAGCCACACAAACCAACACTCCCCCTGGCTGACAGAGCCGTCACCATAACGACAAGTGAGTGAAGGTAGCAAAGCATCGCTCGCAACCACACTACAAGGTCTTCTCGTGACAATGGTGTAATTCACCAAGTGCACGGGTCTCGACCAAGCAAGACATAAATCACACACCTATGCGCCAAACACCATACAAGAAGTACAAAGCAACAAGGTCTCCTCATGTCCCTGGAACATCTCTCCGGGGTTCGGGTCTCGAGCACACCTGCTCGCATGCATGGAGCATCATAACACATGGAGGGAATGGGTCTCCACGTCACACTGGTACAAGTCACTAGGTGTGCGGGTCTTGACTAGCATAACCTCAACGAGTGCCACAGCCAAAGTAACCACACTGTCCTCAAAATGGTGTCAGGCCAAAGCCCACACACCAACACCTACGTCTGCTTACGCACCGGGACACTACAATGGAAAGGAGGGGGGGGGGTGTTACATCTTTAACGTACACGAGTCGCTGGAATCCGCGAATGTGCATTTATGTCCTTACATTTATGGCCCACCACGCATCAACCTGAGGATTTCTACGCCAATCGGCTGAGGGCATTTTGGCCACCTTCACTTACATCCAATGTTCCATTCTACAAGGTTTGACAACTTTGACCACCTTCTATTATGGTCGACAGAAGTGTCGAGAATCTTCTTGATGTTTCGAAACTGTTTGGTTGACTGCTTCATGGCATTAGACTTTCATAGAACCGCGCCTCGATATTCTCGAAGCCCCTCGACTGCTCGACGGAGCTTCTCAAGCAATTACTCAAGGCGCGACCTCGCATGAGTCGGTTGGTTCAAGCGCGGAGGACCCAACACATGCCTCATTGTGATTTGGGCAAATATTTCCGAGCTGCTGTGTATGCGCCACGCACCTATGGCAACTGTCGAGCGCAGATCGTGACGAAGGCAGGGGGTTGTTTTGAGAGCGCATGTCAGCGCAATGACGAGAAAGTAATCTGATGTCTCGCATGTGCCGCGTTTCTAAACGCATGCCTATCGACAACTGCTACCCTCGTAATTGTCTATCCTATATGCCTAGCGGTCAGCAGATTTAGATGAATACCGAATAATATTAGAACATTACGTGGCTGAACAGGGTGCAGGATCCTTCAATCCAACTTCGAACTGCTGCGCTGAACTCGGCGGATGCCAGCATCTATTCAGTTCTCGTTAACTGCGATGATAAAATGTTTTCCTTTTTTTTATGACGTTGCATGCGGTCCGATCTGGTTGGTCGGCGACAAGTCAGTGGCGCGCCACCCTATTCATTGAATTCTATTCGTTCATATCCGAGATTTTTTCATCCAAAGTGCAGAGATCGCGCTTGTGTAGTTCGCGTTAGTAGCAAATGTTTGCCTCGATGTTTGTCAACTAAATTTCTCGCTATGGTCGGTGGCTGCCACCATCGCCATTCACAGGTCGAAAACAGGCATTCGAGAGTGTAGCGCTTCGATTTTAGGCGTTTCCGCTCGACGAGGATCCAAGGCAACATCGGGGAGACACGAAAAACCGCGGGCGTGACTCCGCTTCAAAAGTAGGGTCGAATCAGGCAGTCCGCATAGTTTTATCCTTGTGATTTTTGTCATTGTACATATGTGCTCGACTTATTCGACACTTGTCATTGAAGTACACTTCTTTCTTAATGCAAATCGTCCATTGGTCCCAATTCCTAGAATCATCTACTGCTCTGCACCTCATCCCAGTGAACCATCCACGTTTCACTTAGCATAACACAATGTTTTGTTCGGCGGAACAGTTCACACTATGAAACATGGGGGTGAGGCTGATTCATCCTGAAGAACGGGGGCAATGTGAGGAAACCTTCTGAGAAATGGGGGCACACAATGTACTCCTCAGCAATCGCGCTGCTCAGCTTCCCCAGGCGGGAAAAAGCACCTAGTCTGCGTGTGGTCGACGCGGCGGCGGTAGAGGCAGTAGCTGGTGGTGCAGCAGACACAATACAGCGTGGGCCGTCGTGGGGGCACAATCGATGAGTTGGGGTAAGCAACCGGAGCATCAAAGGGCTCACGAGGACGCCGTCCTGTTGAGACAAGCGGAGGCGCCGACGGTTGCTGTGAGATAGCTACTTCCATTACTGCTGCTGCTGCTGCTGTTGCTGCTGCGTTTCCTGCAGCTTGTGCTGCTCCTTCTGGACACCGTTCCACTGTCTGTTTTCATAGCAGTAGCTTCTGAAAAGCAGCAACAGCACCAGCAGAAGCCGAACCAGCAGCAGCAGCAGCAGCAGCAGCAGCAGCAGCAGCAGCAGCAGCAGCAGCAGCAGCAGCAGCAGCAGCAGCAGCAGCGGCGGCTGCGGTGGCGGCGGCGGCGGCAGCAGCAGCAGCAGGAGCAGCAGCAGCAGCAGCAGCAGCAGCAGCAGCAGCAGCAGCAGCAGCAGCAGCAGCAGCAGCAGCAGCAGGAGCAACAGGAGCGGCTGCAGCATTTGCAGTATCAGCAGCGGCGGCGGCGGCAGCAGCAGCAGCGTTGTTGGCGGCGGCAATGGCAGGACGAGACGAGCGGAAGGCGTCTGAGGAGCAAGTTTGACTGTAGCCCCATGTTGGCCATAGCCCGACAGAGCAACACCAACACCAACACCAACACCAACACCAACACCAACACCAACACCAACACAAACACCAACACCAACACCAACACCAACACCAACACAAACACCAACACCAACACCAACACCAACACC